>JBAMYA010047547.1:0-10344 GCA_037176975.1 Arrhamphus sclerolepis
CTATCTATCTATCTATCTATCTATCTATCTATCTATCTATCTATCTATCTATCTATCTATCTATCTATCTATTATATACATATGACTTATGTATATGTGTATACATACATATATAGTGTTTCTCATGGGGCCATAAAAATTCCAATGCAAGGGTACTCTCTTCATTTTAACTAAGTTTACACTCAACATGCACCTTATGGAATAGATTTTGGACTTGTTCTGATTGTTATTGTTATGACACTGACTTTGGCCTCTTTTTATGGGGTTCCTCTTCCTTTTCTGTTTGACCTTGACATAATCATTCACTTCAAGCAACACCCTCAGATAACCTCCTGCTGATTTTTGTGCTTGGTTGTGCAGAAGCACCAACACGACAGTTTAAGAGAGTCCAAAAAAAAAAAAAAAACACCAAAAAAAAAACTGCCATCTGCATAATGTTCACATTCCTTACTCGTGCTGCTGGTCTTTTCAACAAATGTTTGACCTTTGCTGACTTTGTGTATTAAAAAAAAAAGAAAGAAAGAAAAAAGTGGGGAGGTGTATTTGGTGTTGACAAGGCCAGTGTTCGTGGAAGGACGTTTTCGATGAGGACCAGCAGCTGTTTCAACATTCAGGATGTGTTTAACACAAAGCACTGCTGCTTTCTGCAACTTGGATGGTCACAGGGTCAAAGAGAAGTCAACAGTGAGAAATTAAATGTGGCACTCATCAATAATGGAATTATTAACATCTTAAATGGTCTGAACATTAATTAAACATTAGTTTGTCTCAGACCAAAAACAAAAAAAATCGGCCTTTTATCTTACCATTAGGACGCAATAACTCAATTTAAACATCAGAAATATTATTTTGTCACTATGTTCACCTCATCTGTGGGGAATTCAAGAGCCTGGGAGGGTGAAGGGTTAATTTGTGGCTGGGGAAACCTGATGCTAATTAAGTCTTAGGAATGCCACATTCTGACATTGTAGTGGAGGAGCCCTCAGAGTGGTTCAGACATGGAGAGAAGCAGCAGTAATGTCTGTTTCTAATGTTTTTACTCTCCACTGACAGTCAGCACAGCCAGTCTCACCAAACAGTGCAGCTCAAGGTAACTTCCCTTGTCCAGAAGACCAAGTTTGTTGCAGAGGAGGGTTTATTCTGAAAGGAGGAGGTGAAAACGTTGCAGAGATTTCTTTATTGTTTCTATATGGAGCTGTAAATTGTTTTCTTTCTTTTTTTTTTCTTTTTAAATTGCAGGGGAAATCATTAGGTGCAAAATGCTTTTGCTGACATCGGTGCTGCCGCTGCTACTCTCCTGGGTGTCTCTGCGCGACGGCGCGCGAGCTGCAGCAGAGATCTGCCGGGGGACGCACTGCTACGGCGGGGACGCAGGCGATCCAAGACCGTGCACCGGAGCGCACTGCCCGGGGAGCAGATCCTCCAGGCTCCCGCGCCAGTTTAACCCGACAACGCAGGGGAGAGCGACCCAGACAGCCGTCGGCCAACAGCATGCGCACCCAAGCTCTCCAAGAGCGCCGTCGGAAACTTATCCGGCCGTCCAGCTGACCCGCGGCAGGCAAGGAGACGGCGGCGCACGGATGAGAGCGCCTCAGGTTTCTCCAGCGGGATGCACTGACCCGGACTGCTCTGCTGTGGGGAAGCAATTTCAGCCCACCAATGACACACGAGACTGCAGAGGGATCGAGTGCAGACTGCCGCTGAGGATACGCGCGAAACCCCGGAGGTCTTGTGCTGGAGAGGGATGCCCCGCCGCCTCCGAGGAGAGCGTCTTCTCCGCCGCTGGCCAGCTGCCCCCAGTCCATCTGCCCGACAGAGCGGCGCAGTTTCTGTCAGATTTCCCGGAGTTTGGATATCCGTCGCCGGAAATCGGCGGGGCGCCTCTGGGAGTCCAGCTCACATGTGACATAAAGCCAGGTCTGCTTTCTTCATTAACATTTTCACACATCTGTTGAGCCAGTGACCCGCACACGTCTTTCTGGTTGTGATGCAGTCTTCTTAAAAGGAGAAACAGTTCTTTAAAGGAGACACACTAATTTATCAAAAGTTAATTTTTGTCAAAACATCAGTTTTGTTTCTAGAGTTCTTTACACCTCCATTTATAGAAGACTGTATAAAGAGAACTGGACAAACCCTTCTGTGACATCACCAATAGATTTCTGAAAAGTGATCATGAACTCCGATTTTCATGGTTCAGATTAGGAACTTTCCCTTGGGGGTTCTGCTGGACAGGAACCTCTATCAGGGCTCCCCCATCAGCCCCTTCACTGTTGTGTCTCCATTTACGGTTGCAGGGTCGCTTGCATGTTAAACTACCATTCCAAACCACATGGTGGTGGTAGTGCCCAGAAACTGACAAGAAAAAAAGAAAAGATGTTGGAGAAAAAAAAACTTTGTTAAGCATCAGTGTTTTGTTTTGTTTGTTTGTTTTTTCTTCAGACATTGTGGAAAACTATCGTTCTACCTGACTTGTCTTTTGTTGCAGTTTCTCCACTGACCACTAGGTGGTGGCTCAGAAACAGAGCAAATCTCCATTGACTCCCATGGTAAAATGGCCAACTTTGCTGCAGTAAACAGCCTGGTACAAAAATCGGTTTTGACCTCTATAGTTAGATTTTACAGGGATGAGTTTGTTTTGCACCGCATCAGATAAATCATATTAAGCAGTAAAGCTGGCCAATCAGATGCCAGGACTTATTTGACGTGCTTGACTGACAACGAGCTATTGGCTTTAACAGCTTTGTCCCATCTCTTTGCAACATGGCGTTGCACGGTTAGAAGAAAACTAGGCTTCAAAGGCTCTTTGTACAAATCTGTAGGTCACATGAGCAGATCATTTGTTCACAGTTATTTACAGTTATTGGTATAAATCAGCCTTTAATGTTGTTTTTAGATATAGCACTTTTATTTTGATATTGCATATTAAAGTTTCAGTTTGATGAAATGGACTTGGCTTGAGCGGGTTGGCCTATTATCGAGAAGCTCAGCATTGTCATGAAGATCTGGTGGTTGTGCTTGGTCTCAAGCAGTGGCACTCTGCACTATAAAACCAAGAAGGTCTGCAAAATAACTTTACTTACTGTATCCTGCACAAAATGAGCATGGAACAAGGCCTTCTAGTGTCAGAGGTCTCTAATGCACCTGAAGCTGCCTGGACATGCCAGCAAATATTGAACGATTCCACAGTAACTCATAGAATAATACTAAAACCTTATACCTTCGAGTTTGCTGTTGGGACACTAATCTCTCTTTCTGGATGCAAGACCTGCCATCTGGATCAGTTTTGCTGACACAGACAAATGCATTTAGATTTATTAACTTATTTATTTATCTTGCATCCAGCATCATCAAGCCATTTTTGGCTTCACCCCTTGAATACATCAGACAGAAACCTCCTCAGTTGGATTTACTCTGATTTGAGTCTGAAATCAGAGCAGCCTACTGAATTACTGAAAGAAAAGTAACATGGTTGTGTTGTCTCAAGGCCTTACTGTTGGTTGTCACTACAGACATTGAAATATAAGCTTACCAGCACAAAATTTAGAAAAAAAGAAACATCACATATCTCCCTTCAAATGAACCTCCTTCAAATATCTAACTTGCTTTTACTGACTTTAGGTAAAGGACCACTTTGTTAGCGTCCACCCCCACTGAAAAAAAAGAGTGCCTCAGAGCAGTTGGTGTAGCTGGACTGGAAAAATGTCTCAGAGTCAATTACCCAGAAAAAAAAAGACTGCTTTGATGTATGTTCAGAAAGTAAACTTCTAGTACACTTGGCTGGGCTAAGCAAATACGGTTAGGGTTAACTAAAAGGTTGGGGTTAATTAATGCTTCAGTTTCTCAAGTAAGAAACGTTTTCCTCCCCCATGTCTTACGGCTGTATTCATTTCATCCCAGGAGAGAATGAAGTTCCTTCAGAGGATGCCCTCATACTGCACCTTCAGTTGACTAAGGGGCAGGAGAAGTTGGTGGAGGCCCTGCGTGCCCAGCAGGTCATCATCCGAGACCTCCAGCAGAAGCTTGCCGACCAACAGGAGGCGCTGTTGACCCAGCAGCGCGAGATCCTGGAGCAGCAGCGGCGCATGTATGAGCAGATGGATACGGTGAAAGCCCAATACGGCCTCCTCTCAGACACCATCAAGCAGGTCTCTTTCCAGGGCCTGCAGGGCGAGCTGCAAAGCTACTTCGAGAGTCACCTGGCGGGACTGCAGAGCCAGGCCCGCAGCCACCTGCAGAAATCTTACGCTGTCCACAAAATGGACATGGGCTCAAAGGTGATGGACGCTGTAGGGGAGGCTCATTTCCCTCAACCTCTTCTGGGATGTCCTTCATCATGTGAACCGGGGGAGTACTGTGATTTCCAGAAGGATCCACCTCGGTGTGTGAAGTGCACCATGTGTCCGCCAGGCTTCTTCCTCATCTCCCAGTGCTCCCCGACTGCAGACAGAATGTGTCAGGTATGAAACACTAGTCTGCTTGTTTTTCACAAAAAAAAAAAAAAAAAAGATGATACAATTATTATTCTCATGGTGTATTGATGTTATCTGCAAAATTTGAAAACCAGCTTACGGTTGATGTTTCACATGGGTGATTAATCCTGATTTGGAGCAAAAGGGTTCATACTCTTTAGTAGTTGATCGCATGCTTAATTAAAACAGGATGAATCCCTTTCAGTAGCTAATTATTATTTTTGACATTCAAAATTGCTCATGATGACATTTCACTGCAGGACAGAGACGAATGCCTTGAACTACCAAACATTTGTGGGGAGAGGGTGAAGTGCCTTAATACGCCAGGTGGGTTCATTTTATTTTTTTCTCCCAAAGTTCTTTTAAATTTACAGCATTTTTCTCACCAGTTTAACACTGAAAGATGTCTGAAGTATGGTTTATACTGAAAAAAAGAGCACATCTGCAGAGCTGCTAAAGGTTGGTCCTTCATTGTGTAGGCGGATTCAGGTGTCTGGGAGTTTCTGAGAGGGAAGCCATGATGGGCCTTTGTGGCCACGACTACTTCTACAACCAGGAGCTGCAGGAGTGCCAGGCCTGTTCCGACTGCGATGGAGGGCCCGTCGCTGTTCCCTGCACAGCCGTCAGTGACGCTTTCTGTGGCCAGCTTTCAGAGAGCCGACTTTCGCGGTCCTGGGCGGCAAATGTGGCAGTTCCCCTTGCCAGGACATCTGGCTCCCACATCTTCCCCGGCTTTCAGCTAAACATTCGGGGGAAGGAAACCAGTGAGCTCCTGTCCAATGAGGCAGGGCGGGTGACCTTCCTGCAGCATGGTCTCGTGTGGTTGGATCATAACTTTGCAATAAAGCACACCTGCAGGAACTTCCTCCAGGTTGGGATGCGGCTCAACAGCAGCCAGGAGGAGGAGGGCCAGGACCTGAGCGGCGTTCGAATCGAACAACCAGATGGGAAATATTTCCAGGGAGTCAGTGTGAGTAGCGGGGTGGAGGTGGAGCCCAACCACACTCTCACGCTGCTGCTGAAGAGCCCAAATCAGCACTGCAATCAGAGTAAGGATCTCCATTTCTATGATATCACCACTCCTTCTTTAAGTCTGCTCTGGTTGTCCCATGATACTGGTGCTGTAGCAATGACAGCTCAGATGTCTCTGTTGGCGCACTACCAGAGCAGCTACCGCCCAACTTTACGTGTGACGTCAGTGTCTGACCCCTACATGATCAGCCTGACCCACGACAGCCGAGGGGTTCGCTTTACAGAGAGTGGGGTGGTGAAGTTCGTCTTTCAGCAGGCGCTCTACTCGATGGGTCACACCTGCATTCGAGAGGGTTTCTCTTTGATTGCCTACACTACCCAGAACGGTACTGGCCTGGAGGTGATGCAGGCTTTCAAGACAGGCGTCAACTACAGGGACACCTCCATCACGCTCTCTGGCTCGGTGAGTGTGGACAGCAAAGACACCCTCAGCTTCGAGATCAGATCGCCGTCTCAGTGCAACATCCGCTACTTTGGGGACAGCACTGGGATCAGCATGCTTAGTCTCATCTGGCTTCCTTCAGCTGTGTCTTCAGCTTTGATGGCTACAGTGTCAAGGACTGGTCTCCCTTTCGGGGCAGTCAGGAATAAACCCCTTCTGTTCCAGCAGATCAGCCCAGACACACCGCAAGTTCACCTCGCCCGCTCAGGAGAGCCAAACAGCCGAAAGAACTTTATATTCCACGAGAAAGGGACAGCAAACATTGCCCTAAACCTCAAGTTGATCCACTCGTGTAATATAGTTAAACTTACTTTGCAGAGAGTTGGGGGTCAGGGCCAGCAGGCGGGTCCTGTGGCTCAGCAGGTGACTGGATCCATGCCTGAAGGGAGCGAATGGGCCAGTATTGGACTAAGAGCCTCATTTCAGGTCCAGAACGGTACAGCTCTTTATGTTACTCTGGACTGTGTCAGAGGACGAGTTAACCAAATAACACACGAGGGGGGCACAAACATTTCAATTCTATGGATTGCATTGTGATCCAAGAGGACAGAACTTTTATCACCAGAGCTTTTTGTGGGGGAAAAAAAAAGGACAGTGATCAGTGACACTGATTCAGAATTTACCAAATTAAGTACAAGTATTGATAGATTTTGAAAAAAAAACAACATTTACTCCACATATTGTGTCACTTTAATATTATCATATTCATTGTTAAACTTTGGGGAAAACTTAAGTACTGCTTTAGCTTGAGTACTTCAGCTGGTTGAGCAGTGACCAATTCTAAATCTAATGTTTGAATGTGTCTGTGTAAGTGTGCTTAAATATGTATGTGCAAAAGTACAAAGACAGTGGCATACCTTCTTTTCCATATGCGTATAATATGTATGTTCATACAATCCAAGATTTACTTAACACACATAGTTTATGCAGCTTTTTTTCATTGTATGGTGAGGCTTTTAAAGCTGTAGATTTTTGGACATTTCAGTGTAATCTGCTTTCTGGAGCAGAGTTACATCAATGAATTCATGTATGAGATGTAAAAAACTATATATGAAATTTAATTTACAGTTTTACTAAAACCAAATTTCTTAGAGTTAGACCAACACACAAATAAAGGGGTTTGGAGGTGGATTAGTTTTGGGTGTAATTCCATGTCTTTTCCCCAAATCCTGCATTTGCATTTGGTGCCATTCTGACACTGACTCCATCTGAACTGGCAAACTGGGTTGACCCAAGTGGGACCCGGATAAGACACCCATATTTCAACTTTCCTATTCATCACCCAGGTACCTGGTAATAACCATTATGAGCAATTCAAGCCTGATTTTTGCATCTACATGTACATTATACGTGATCTATGTATAGGATCTACATCGTTGTTGCCATTTATGCTTGTTTGTTTGTTTGTATCTCTGTAATTACATCACAAAAATGCTGGGCAGCGGTCGAGGTCCATTTCCTTTTGTTTACTTCCTATATGTCGCTCAGGTATGGCAACAGAGCAAATAAAGCTTGTCTTATGTGAGTTCGAGCTAATAAAGTTTGAGCATCAGTGATATTTACTGACCCTGCAACAATCTTATCTTTCCACCCAGATTAGAAACAATGAAAAAGTAGTTCCACGTAAATTTTGGTAACGATCCGATGCCAAGTAAATACTGATAGATAGATTTTAGAGATGATCAGTCATCTATATTTCCTAAACCGTTCATTCAACAACAAAGAAAGGCTGTAGGTCCTTTACAATCATTTCAGTGATGCCATTTGTTATATGCATGGGTCTTTGTTGATCATCTATGTGAAATAGCAAAGTAATTAAGATAATTATGGATATAACGTACATGTAGGGCTAAATAGGAATACGAATTTTCATTTGAGTTTCATCGTTTTTCAATTTTAGTATTTAATTCACATTTCAGGTTTGATATCTTTATACAAATAATTTCCTGAACATATAGAAGAGAAACTGCAATAAAAATATGAATCTCGTCAGACGTTTTGAACCAATACTGATATCAATGTTGGTATCAATACTATTGATACTTAGATGAATTTGCTGACCCCTAGTAGCGGGAAATATGAAGAATAAGAAAGATTTCTTAAGGCCTTTATTGATTAAATATGTCGTTTGAGAGAGGTGTACGCTGAAGATTAACCAGGCTTCACATGGGGCAGGCACCGCTCCTTTAAATTTCTGTTTTTTTCTTTTAAATGTTCCAAATACACCACCACTGTATGTCTCCACCTTCACAGCAGAGTCCTGCACTGGGTCATGTATGCGAGTACTATGGTAAACTACAGATAACTGTCTTGCTTAATATCTACTCTTTGGGGGGATTAATACGACATTAATTACTCGTGAGAGTGCAGCCTTGAAAGTGACCTCACGTCAGGCACCAGGTCAGAGAGTCAGAGGAATGTCCTCTTGGAAAATAGGTCAGCAGCGTACCTGAGGAAAGGTAGACTTATTCGTTTAACACGACTGTAATAGATTTAACAACCGGAGCTGTCGCCGGTGTCAGGAATGCATGGTTTTAAAATTACCGTAACTCTTCAACTGTTTACGGTATCGACTTAATTGCAACAGATTCTGAAAGCTCAGAAGCTTTGCGCTGATATACGGTACATTACAGTAATAGCAGGGAGGCCTGAGATGTGTTATGTTGTGCAGCAGGAGAAAGACGAGACAGAGAATGAATGAGAGAGTGCAAATACTGAATGTTTAGAGGTTTTTAGCGGCATTTCGATGTCTTCTTTCAATATTGTATTTTCAGAGTGAAGTGAAATATCATTCCTGAGAAGAACGCCTGGTCATTTCTGGACTTGCATCGAGCAGTAGGCGATACATGAAATAAAAAGGTCCAGGTAAACAAAAACACTTTTGTTGTTGTATTATAGTTGAAATTTATTTTTTCTCATCTCAAAAGCTTTGGATCATCTACAGTGTTTATAAAGACAAAACTTGCCAAAAATTCTGTTTCTTTTCTTCTTTTTTAAATTTTTTTTATTTCATACAGTTTAAAGCATCTATAACATCTAAACAAGACAATTTCTTGAGAGAGTTCAAAAGTTGAATTTATCCTGAAAAAATGGGCAAAAGAATTCACATAAAAGACATTTTTTTTGAGAAATTTATTGATCAAAAAAGAGAATAAGGACCAAGTGGACTGTTATTATTATGCAGATGGTAAAATATTAATGTCCAGATAACCTTATGTAACATATCGGTAGCTTAAGTTAATAGGGTCCGGTGCCAGCATTTATTTATGCTAATATTTATTCAATTTTCTTTTCTTTTTTTTTTTTTTTTTTACATACCTTGGTTTCCCACACATAGACCAATGTGCGGCACAGCACCACAGAATCAGCTCCAACCACCACAGATTATTATACTACATTATATTATTTATTTCATTTCACCAAAAGGTTGATATGGGTAGCTATTGAGCTGAGTATTTGAAATAAAAAACTTTTGTTGTGTTTTGCCATTTATTCCTTGAACACCACAGAATCTAAAGATTGTCACTAAAACAAGGCAAAACTTAAAGTAAAAACTAAATATTAACTTAAGTTTTGGTGAGTAATTTTCAACATGAAGCTTAAAAGACACGTTTTTTTTCTCCAACACAAAGTCCAGGTACAAATTCTACTGGCCTGCACTGTAATGTATGGAGTTGGGGTGAGGAATGAAAGTAGGAAGGGTTCTGATAAAAATGTTTTTAGTTTTTTTCACTGAAAGACCTTACTTTAAAGAATTAAGATTGAGCAGGTAATTTCAGACCACTCCTTACCACTTCACCAGCGCCATGGGAGCACCACAAGTTGCTTTCTCGTCTGTGGAAAACACTGACTTGTCTCCTATTTATGCTGCTATGGACAGCTCTGAGGGTCTGGATCCTTCATGCATTGATAGTCTTGCAGATGGCTCTACAGAGTTCCTGTGTTTAAGTCAATGCTGTTGATTCCTTTAAGAAAAAAGGAGTCAATCCTAGAAAGTCTGCACCCTGGTGTAATGCAGAAATGCGTCTTAAACAGAAATATAGAAAGCTGTAATGAAAGTGGCGCTTTACAAACTTAAAGGAATCCCTTCTTGCCTGAAAAGATAGTTTGATAATGTATAAAAGAGCTCTTTAATTAAAGATGAGTAATAAGTTTTCTTAGCTTTCCAGACAAAATCAGAATAGCCACAGATTTCTCTTCAGCACTGTAGCCAGGCTGACTCAGAGTCACAGCTCCATCGAGTCATGTATCCCATCTCATCTAATCGAGTCATGTATCCCATCTCATCTAACTGCTAATGACTTTGAGCTTTTTTCACAAAATAGTAAATATTAGGAATCAAATTCATGTTCTCCTGCCGGCTATGGGGACTGCGTTGGACAGCACAGAGACCGTTGAATC
>JBAMYA010047548.1:0-10344 GCA_037176975.1 Arrhamphus sclerolepis
GACCATGCAAAACGTGTCACAGTTAAAGTGACAGTTATTTACTATGATGTTTTTTTAATGGGTCTTTTGCTTTTGTACTTCAACTGCGTTACAAATAAAGTTTGGAGGTGTAAGACAAAAGGTCAGATGACAATTTTTAAATAGGCTCTATCGTGATTAATTAACCACAAACTGTATTATAAGAACTACATTCTCACAAGAAAATGTCTTAAAACTAATTTCTGTTACAAAACAACAAAGTTATAACGCTCTTTTACTCCTTTCTCCTGCAACGTTGCTGCTGGAAATGAATTGTGGGATACTCTGCCGGCTCAAGCCTACATAAGTCTCCACTGGATACATGCTCAATAAAATGGATGGAGCAAGAAGACCTCCAGGTATTTATACTGTACTTGTTTAGATGCGAAGAGCACTTCAGCTGAGGCTGATGACATTTCACAAATATATAAGAGCACATGTTCAGACAAGTACACGCTGAGATATCACACATGTATCAGCACCACTCATTAGCACAGTACTGTCAGTGGTTCTTAAGAATGTGTAAGAAGAGGTACTGCTACACAGACTCTAAAAAAAACTTTTACTTTTAAAATATTGAAAGTAAAATTGCAACTGTTTAGAGGATTAGGAAAATAAGTGATTTGATATATAAACTGAAGAACTCTTGAATAAGAAAAGTACACGGGCTAAAGTCAGGCTCCCTGTTCCATGTCAAACAATAAACTAAAATTAAGTCAATCCCATCACCTGTTGACCTCTTTTTCCCCAAAATATAAAACCTGAATTTTAAGTTAATTTTAAAAAATATATAAATATATGTATGCATTCTAGTCTATGTACCCACATTTACTCTCACTTGGGGGCCATTGAGGGCCATGAGCTCAATGTTCTTGGCTATACACATGGAGAAGCATGCACATTCCTAGCATACAGATAGAAAATGACTGGCACTTTATGTTATTCAATTCCACCAAAAACAACACTGTGTTCAAAATGTGATAGAGATTCACACATTAGTGTGTTACTGTCCCCTTTAATCACATATCTGCATTTCTCAGTGACTAAATGTTCTGTAATGATTTGAAGAGACTGTGACAAATAATTATAAAAATGGTTGAAAATGAATGGGTCAAAACTAATAGTGGAACTAGAACGATGACCATTTTAGCAGAGAGAAAGACTTGTCCATCTCACACTGACCTCAACTTTTTCACAACCCACAATATTAAAATAGGATCGCTTGTGTATTGGTACAATCAGTAATGTCATGTCTGTTATGGTGCCAACATATTTCCTAATAGAATGGATCATCTTCAGCAATCAATAACTTCAGAAGCTCCAGTTCAATTCAACTTTTTTATATAGCGCCTATTTACGGCAAGTCATCTCTAGGTGCTTTAGAAACCCAGAGCTCCCCAAGACAAATCTTAATATTCCAATCAGAATCACAAACAGACTGAAAAGTAAGCATTGCATGCAAACAACAGTTCTCTCTGAATGTGTCTAACACAGGTGATGCGTGTACACAAAAATCAAGCCCAATGCACAGTCACGTACATAAAAAAATAAATAAATAAAATAAAGTTGAGGCAGGGGGAGGCCTATTATGCCTCATGGCTCAGTATATCTATCTATTAGTATTCTGAGAAGACCTGAACATAGCCTGTGACTCTGTGGGATGTTAGGAATTAAACATGCTCCAGCATCTGTACAGTGCAGGGGGGGGAAGCAAAGGGCAATTTGTTTCATTTAACTGCTGCTCATGTGCCAGCCAAATGAAACCAAATTAAGTATATCTTTTGCTTTCCCAGAATCCCATACTGTTTTGCATAAAAACAGAGCTCATTTGATTAATTTCAACGATGGCCTTCTGCAAAATAACCAAACAGCATGATGAAAAGAATGTGGTAGTGGTTGTTCTCAAACATTTAGAACTCCTTTGGCCTATTCATCTCATTTCTTGCTCGTCTGCTGAGTGGATGCTATTTCTCCACTCACACAATACCATCACTCTATAAGTAAGTAAAAATGAAGAATACTTCTACTTCTAGACTATCACCACAAGATGTCACTAGCATGCCATGTTCCTCTTTTAAAAAAAAATAAAAAAAAAACATAATCACCTTTTTACTAAATCCACACAGACTTTACTGATGTCATAAGCATGCGGGATCATGAAGCTTAAAATGTTACAAAATGGAGGAAGGGGACTCAATTTTGTGAAAGTCAATTTTCTCTGGTAATATTTCACAACCATTTTTTTTTTTTTTTTTTTAAAAAGGGGGAGCCATACTTTCAATATTTATTTGACACTTTCCCATCTAAAAGATGAAATACCAAGGAACCAAGATTAGACTGGACTTGGACAAATGCCACAGCAAATTCCATCAAACCTAAAGACTATGATTTACAAAGAAAAAAAAACAACATAAAAGATTTAAAAGACTTTAAATTTGTAAAAAAAAAAAGAAGCAGTAGCCAAGACTGCAAATACAAATGACATCTAAATGAAACGCTGTGTCCATCATCCATGACAACACAGAAATAAATAAATAAATAAATGAATGCTGCAGAGGATTTAAATTCTCATGACATAAAACTAAATTGTCACTTTAGGACTTTACAAATATTTAATGATTTTAATCTCTTGGTTACTCAGCTGTTTCTTGGAGCTAGAGACTAATAAAAGCATGCACTGCAAAAATAAATTAGCGTTGGTAATTTAGTGAAAAAAAATATTTGACTCTGTTAATTAACAATTAATGGCAGTTATTGATCAAGTGAACCACCTAATTATCTGTATCCATAAAAGTCCCGTTTCACAGGGATTCTTGAAGGACATGGTGCAGCAGTCATTTAAATCTACACGGACTTGGCCTCGTCAGTCAGGAAATGAGTGCGTAAATCTGACGCATAAAACATTTACACTGAAAAAAGGGGCCTTAAACCTGCTACTCAGTTGCCTGGTGCTTCTTCATCCTACCAGACACATTCTATCAGAACAAGTTTTATTGAAGATATCTGTAAAAGCCAAATGGCAGAGCCGATCCTGTAGAGATCAAGACAATGCACAATGATAGCTAAAGGAGAGCAATGGGCCACTGCCTGTGTTCATCCACTAGATGGCAGCACAGAATTAGGTTAAAATGGTAACTGTTTTAAGCTACATCAGTTTTTTTTTTGTATTGTATAGGTTTGAAGACAGGAAATCATTCTGATGTAGTAATATAATGGTTAATTAAATGTGAATTAAAAGAAAAGCACCCAAATTGCCACATGAAGTTAAACAAATGCCAGTGTGCGTCAAATATAGACATTTAAGAAGACACAAAGTCGTCCACACAGCAGTCTTTCCAGGGGGAATTTTGAAAAATGTGCAATGAAGACATCTAGTCAAGAATTTGATAACAGTCCAAGTGAGCAAGTGATTGTCAAAAGTTAGACTGTATCTGTGTTTGTCATTGTCAAAGTGTAATAAAGCAGAAAGAGAGTTCAGGAAATTTCAGATCAATTTCATACAGCTTCACTGCTTTCAGCTACCATTTACACCGTCCCTCTTAGTGAACAATCAGACGCGAGAGATGTTTTCTATATCATTCTTCAATTTAGAGATTATTTATATTCCCTGAAAGTTGAATTGTACCCAAGACAAAATTTCCTTTGCCAAATGTAGTATTTTGAATGATCTTTTTTTAAAATAAAGCTTGTTGACTTACATCAAATTCATTGAGGGCAGCAGCCAGCTCTCCAATGCCAGCGTGGCCGTGCTTCTCATCAGTGGGCGAGGTGGCCTGAGCAGCGCTGGAAATGCCTCCTATGGCCTCCTGGACCTGCTTAAACACGTAGTCCCGGTTAGCACGTGTGGCCGCCACATCTGGGTGCCTCAGGAAAGCCTGTGAAGCCGTGTACAGCATGGTGGCATTTTTCTTCAGAGCGCCACGCGCTGCTGCCATCTCATCTCGACACTGAGGGTCTTTGAGCTCCTGGCAAAATGATAAAGGACCTCAGGTGAGCACTATCAACCATTCTTAGTCATATCCAACAGAAAAATGTAACAGAGACACCTGCACAATCTAGGCCGACCAAAGAACGTAAGAGGAATTCACAACAAATTGAATGTAAACAAATTTGTTTAAAGAGGACAAAAGTTTGTGTGTCATATAATGAATTTGCTATAATCCAAATGCACAAAGTTAAAAGCAGCTTCAGCCGATGTGTAACTGGATAGAATTCAGTTTAATGATTTGTTTTGGGACTACTCTGGCATTTTTGATTAGATTAGTCTGATTTAGATTCATCTCTCTCATTTTTGATCAGGACCCAAAAAATACATAAATTAAATTCCAGGGCAGCATTTGCAAGACACATATGTGTATATTTTGCCAATGACACAGCCAAAATACTGTAATGGTATATTACATAATTACCTTTTTTATACATACAATATATTTATTCATATAATATTTTAAAAAAATTCTAACAGTACAATACATTTCTTTGCCTCATAATACTGTTCTGTGTGCTTTGAATATTAGTTTTTCTGAAAATATTTTAATACAAAACACTTCTTTACTGGTTAGTTTCACTAACAATTCCCAGGTACAGCAATCAAAACTTTTTGATTGAGGCCGTACGCTTATCAGCAGATCTTAACAACATGCATCAGTTCATGAAAATCCTTCGAAATGAGCAGGCACTTGTAGGGTTTCTACCATAAAATATGCAAGTCAGAAAAAGGTGGCTTCTTTTGTCTGAAAAAATAGATGAGAACGCGAGAAGCAGGACTTCCAGTTACCTGCTGTCTCCGAGCTGCCACGTAGTTAAGCTTCACCATCTCTTTTCCAAATTCTTTAAAGCGGTTGGCCAGGTCTTGCTCGTTGGTAGCGTTCTTTACTCCCTCCAGGGCCTCCTCCACCTGTCACAAAGTGAGCCACAAGCGCAGTTTTGAAACCTCTACAGACATAATTGAAAGATCAATCAATACATTTAAGCGGCAACAGTCAAGGCCAAATTTGTTATATCACGCTTTTCTTTTTTGTTTTTTTTACATTTCTGTGAATCAATACTTGAACAAAATAAAGATACATTCTCTTGTATGTGGAGTAGCAACCAGTTTTGAAAAAAGCAATAGGCATTTAGATGTGCTGTTATTTAGCATACATACATATTTTAGCAATTGCAGTCCATTTTGTTGGTGCATTGTCATTAAAAACTCTGTTGTTTTTTTTACTCCTAATGAAAGAGTTGCCGAAGATGCAAAGGAATTGAGAAGAGCGACAGATAAGCTTTAAGTGGACTTCAAGACAGCAGGGCTTATAGAGGCTTGAGTTAAGCCCCGCTGTGAATGAAGTTGGAGAGAAGGACTGAGTGTGTGTGTGTGTGTGTGTGTGTGTGTGTGTGTGTGTGTGTGTGTGAAACTCTTCCGCGTCCTCCTGGATGGTTCCACCTTCCAAGCTCGGGAGGCTCAGGCTCCAGATCTGGGAGCCTGAGGGTCCTGCAGGATCTTAGCTGTTCCTAGGACTGCTCTTCTGGACAGAGATCTCTGATGTTGTTCCAGGGATCTGCTGCCACTCTCCCAGTCTGGAGTTTACAGGCCCGTAAGGTTCTGATCACCACTGGCCCTACACCCTTCCAGATCTTCTCTGTCTCCTCTTTCAACCTTTGGTATTTCTGGACCTTCTCGTGCTCCTTTTGTTTTGATGTTCCTGTCTCTTTGAATTGCTACGTCTGTCACCACTGCCTGTTTCTGGAACTTGTCCACCACCACAATGTCCAGCTGATTGTCCATCACCAGTTTATCAGTCTGGATTTGGAAGTCCCACAGGATCTCAGCTCTTTCATTCTCTACAATCCTTGGGGGTGTCTCCCATTTGGACTTCAGGACCTCCAACCCATGCTTGGCACAGATGTTCCTGTACACTATTCCTGCTTCTTGGTTATTGTGCTCCAAGTCTGAAGTCCTCTGCCTCCCTCCTTCCATTTAGCGTAGAGTCTCAGAGTGCTGGATTTTGGGTGAAACCCTCCATGCATTGTGAGGAGCTTTCTTGTCTTGACATCAGTGGCTTCCATCTCCTCCTTTGACCAGTTTATTATACCTGCATGTTACCCGAGTAACTGGTAGGGCATACGTGTTGATGGTCTGGACTATATTCCTCCCATTCAGCTGACTCTTCAGGACCTGCCTTAATCTCTTGTAGGTACCTGGTTGTGGTTGGCTTCCTTGCAGCTTCTTTGTAGTTGCTATTTGCTTGAGGTACCCCAAGGTACTTATAACTGTCCTGGACATCTGCTATGCTGCCCTCTGGTAGGTCAACCCCCTCAGTTGCCATCACTTTTCCTCTCTTGGGCACCATCCAGGTGCATGTATCCAGCCTGAATGACATTCCAACATCACTGCTGTACATCCTCATGAGCTGAGATGGATCAGTGAGTTGATGTCTCACATATGTATGTACGTACGTATACCCTCTGAATGCTGAATGGATGACATCAAGCTGTATGCCAAGACTGAGTGAGTCAATGTGTGTATGTGTTTGTGTATGTGTGTGTATATATATGTATACATACATACACACACACACACATATATGTATACGTGTGTGCGTATTCTGAGCTCAAATGTCTGATTGTGATTTGCATTCAACGTTCATATTCTGTGTTTATCTTTGCATTAAAAGTTAATGGCTAATAACTTGTAGGTGATATGACCTCTAATCAAGATCACGATTAGTTGAACAAGTTACTTTGATTTCCAATTAATGATCTATTATTTTAGTTTTTCTTTTTAGTTCCCTCATAGATCACTGACAAGGCTTTTGCCAAAAAAAAAAAAAATTAAAACTATTTAAAATATTTTTCTAATAAGAGCACAAGTCTTTGATTAAAAAAAATTAAAGGAAGCACACACCGTTTAACTATATATTATCATTAAATGAATATTTCAAAGAAGAGAAATAACTGAAATAATTGGCATAATTGTGCACGATTACATCGATTACCGGTTCTGGATGTCGATTTTGATTCCTTTTCTTTAATTAATTGCCCAGCCCTAATGGCTCTAATCAGCAAATACAGGGGAGTTGCACCCACCTGCCACTTCACTAGATACACCTTGTTTATACCAGGTTGGACCCTCTGTTTTTTTCTTCAGAACAACCTTCATTCTTCTTAGAAAGGATTCAACAAGGTGTTGGACACATTTCTCTGAGAGTCTGGTTCATGATGACATCATGCAGCTGCTGCAGATAAGACGGGATCAAACTTTATTGATCCTGCAACAAGGAAAGTCCCTTGTTAGACCAGCTGACGAGACAAAAGTAGAAAAACAGATTGTAAATTTAGCAACAGGAAAGATAAAATAGATACCAAATGTTTGAAAAAGATTTTACAACAAAAAGTTGCTCATTTTTGTCAAAACTGTTGCAAAAAGTTGATACTCCTCCAACAAAAATTGTAATTTTAAGTTAAAAAGTTACAATGTTTTTTTTGACTATGAAAGAAAAAGTCTTGGTTGTTTTAAAACAAAATCTTTTTTCCAAAAAAAGACTTATCTTTTAAATGTGTGGTTTTACAAAGAAAAAATGAAAATGCTATTTTAGTACAAAAGTCACAATTTTTTGTGAAATTTGAGACAAAAATTCACCATTTTGTTTTACAACTAAGTTCAAGAACTTGCATATGTGATTTTCTGTTGTCTGATGGTTTTTGTTCATACTATCATTTTGCACTAACTAAAATATCATTTCACATTTTTGAATGATCGTCTGTACGTCTGAAAGCGCTTAATAGGACGTATATTTTCATTAAGTCTCCATAGTTTTGGCTGTCCATCCGTCCCTAGATGTAATCTCAGACTGCTGACTGATGGACAACGGACGTGTCGTTGGTTGAAAACTTAACCGTTACAGTTCATCGCTGGTATTTCTATGTTTTGCTGCAGTTTGACAAACCTGGAGCCAGAGACTACCCTGAGATGGCCAAGGAAGCAGGTGCTTATCTTTACAAGATTATTGATGTTGTTCATTCACTTAATTGGCGTCAGATGTAGATATTTGTCCTGCTTCAACGCTGTACGTGGACGTCCTGTTCTAGGGGAGAGGGCACTTGCAGATGCAGGAATCTCATATTCAGACATTGAACAAGCCTGCGTGGGATACGTCTATGGTAAGACCTCAGCTGAGGTACAAAATATTCCCATTATAACATCTGTCCTCAGTGTATGTCATGTTTTAAGGTGATAAAGGTTGTCTCGTTCTCTTCCGGTCCTGTCTCAGGGGACTCCACATGTGGACAGAGGGCCATTTACCACAGCCTGGGTCTGACTGGCATCCCCATCGTCAACGTGAACAACAACTGCTCCACCGGCTCCACCGCTCTCTTCATGGCCCGTCAGCTGGTCCAGGGAGGTGAGGCCGACATATGGGGGGGTGGGGAGGGGGGGTTGGGATCACGAAGTTGTGATATCTGAAAATATATGAAAAAGGGAAACAGCATTAAGGTGAGAACCAGATTTTTACCAAACTGCCGCTCACCTCTCTCGTTGTCTTGCAGCTCTTTGTGATTGTGTGCTCGCTCTTGGTTTTGAGAAGATGGAGAGGGGCTCTCTGTCTGCAAAGGTACAGTTCTGGACGTTGTGGAAGCGAGCAGAACAACATTTGTTACTTTATTACAAATGCATAAATGTGTGCAGGTAGCAGACACTGAGCTGGTCTGAGGTCAGCGCCACCATTAGTACGTCTGCACAGTAAAGATAGAAACATAATGAAAAATGTTGGTTCTTTATGATATTTTGTTAATGTATTTTTAAGGGAAAGTTTATTTTATGTCCAGGGAATAATGGACAATATTCTTTTTGCAAAGTGAAAAACCAGAAATTCCTTGTTGTGAACATCCAGTACTTATTGTTGTTGTTTTTTTTTTAATAGTTTATGGATAGGACCAATCCCATGGACAAACACATGGAAGTGATGATAAACCGCTACGGGATGGTTGGAGCGCCGCCAGCGCCGCAGATGTTTGGGAATGCTGGGAAGGAGCACATGGAGAAATACGGTACGCAGCAGTTTTCCTGCTCGTTCATTCTTGTTTGGCTCGTTTTTGCCTCGTTGCACAAACACAGAAATAAGTGTTTAGTTCTTTTTAAAATGCAGCCGTTTCTATTTTTTTTCCAGTTGAGATAAATCAGTCTGACTTTATCTTTATTATTATTGGAGAGTAAAAATCTTTCAGGCATCACGTATCCCCAACACAGCTCATTAAGCTGATTATCATGTAGCGCTGTGTTTTAATGCCAAAAATGTTTTTTATCTATACATATTTTTTTGCTCGAGCAGGAGTTATTTGGTGATATGACGCTGTTTCCGCTCTGAAAGTTCTCATTACATGTTTGCATTTATAATCTTCTTCAGGCACAAAACCGGAACACTTTGCCAAGATTGCGTGGAAGAACCACAAGCATTCCACCAACAACCCGTAAGAGACGGTTGACGACACTGGTCGCAAAATCAACTAGAATTTACTTTCACAGTCTTGACTGTTGTTCGGTTTAAATTTTTTTCTTGTTGTTGCAGGTATTCCCAGTTCCAGGATGAGTACAGCTTAGAGCAGGTGATTAACTCCAGGAAGGTGTTTGAATTCCTCACACTGCTGCAGTGCTGGTAAGACTCGCACTGTTTGCGTTTTTAGAAAAAGTTGTTATTTGGACTTGTTGAAAGGAACCCAGGTTGCACTAACTGTTTTGGGGCTCATTTTGGTAACTGATTCCTTTGTCCTTAATTTCAGACCTGCAAGGGCACATACAGCAAGGATCAGTGTAATTAATTAAGTTGTAAAAATAATTACGATGATGAGAACAGCTCCTTAAACTCAGAGTCACTGTTATGAACAAGCCTCCTTCTGCAGGTGCTGCTGGTCCAGAGTCAACAGAAAGTAGTAAAACATTCATCTTATTTTATTTTGTTGGGCTCATCCTGCAGCCATCAGTGTTTAAAGGTTATTGGAGGATGAGAAACACGACTTTGTGATGACAAAACAAAGTTTTACAACTTTGGAAGAAGAACGTAGACACAGTTCCTGTTTAACAGTCACATCATTTTTCTTCTCAACAAGGTCAAACGTGTTGATTTATTTCCTAACAGACTGTGACCACAGTCGCCCTTCACGCTAACTTGAATTATTCAACTATTCTATCTTTGTCTATTTTAAAAAAACATTAATTATAATAAATAAGTGTATGTGTGTTTGTATATGTATATAGATATATATGTATAATTTTGTGTGTGTGTGTGTGTATGTATGTATATATATATATATATATATATATATATATATATATAATATATATGT
>JBAMYA010047549.1:0-10344 GCA_037176975.1 Arrhamphus sclerolepis
TCTTTTTAAATATGGAAGATTACAATGAGTACCCTATCAACAATTTGCCCATTTTTTTCTTTTCTTTTTCGTCTTAAATGTTGTTTTTGTTGTTTGTTAATCCTATATCTGTTTATCCAGTTTATGAGTGAGGGATGTCTCTGTTCTCAGTTTTGTGGAGAATAATTACTAGCAGACCCAAAAGACATTTTTCTTAAATTATTGAGCAAGCTCCGCTTCACTATTTCCCCATTAATCAAATGTGGCAATCTGTATTGTGGCAATGGAAACTTTGGATTTTTTCTTCTCTTTTTTTTTATCTTTTAAGGAAAGTGAAGTTATTTACAGACAGGGAGGGACAGAAGGCACAGTTTACAGAGGTAAGTGACAAATATTCTGTAGAAAATGGAGAGAGAATGGAACAAAACATGTTTAAAAACAATGAGTCTTAGATTTTCTTTTCTTTTAAAAAAATCTTTTAGTGGAACAAGTGAAAATTTCCTAAGAATACTTGAAATAAGATTCATCTGTTTAGAAACAAGTTTTCTTTGCCATGTTCGATAAGTCATATGATTAATATTAATGGGGTAATTATCTGTCTGTCTATCTAGCAAATCTAGCTAGCTAGCTATATAGATAATATAAAAATAAATCTTATTTGAACAACCTGTTGGAGCATTTGATTAAAAAGACAATATCTGAATGTATTAGTCTGCAAGCGTAGGTACTCTGGTGTCTTCAAACTCAGTGTTTTCTTGGCAGAACTGTTGGATAAAAGCCATATGACACTCATGATCATGAGGTTGTCTGCGGGACAGACTACAGCTATTATTAACTACAGATGTAGGATGCAACCCCAATCCAACAATGTGAATTGTGTCATTTTGCTTAAGGAGCTTATTTTCATTCCACAAAATGCCATGCCCAAAAGAAACAGGTTTAAGCTCAGAATCACACAAACACAAAATATTAGCTTTGATAAAGTTAGCAAGTAAAGTTCCTTAATTGAAACATACATTTTTCTAGGCTACAACTAGTTACCAAACTTACCACCATCTACATGATTAGCTGTCTTCAGATGCTAAGAATGTTTAGGGGCTCTCCTAACTTGAGAAAACCTTTCAAAGACAACTTAAGAAGCTAGCGTGGTTTAGCTGACATTGTAACTGCCTTCTATTCTCCTCCAAACACAAACATTAAATTACAAAATAATAGAAAGATTTCGTTACCTTACTATCTTTTCATCTTCTTTTCTCATGCTCATTTTCCATTATACTTTGAAACATGTTTATTTTTGCCATTTTCATTATAGAGAACAGAGAAATTGCTAGTCAATCACAGACTGTATAAGAACAACTGGAAATGCCCTAGTGATGTCACCCATACTGCTTTTGAAGCCTGTTTTTACTTGTAGGCTACTGCAGGTTACCATGTTGCACATGACCTGGGTATTACTTTACATTTATTCTGACCAAATATGTTCAGACATCCTCATTTTGATTGCTTCTACTGAAATAGCATCCAAAACAAGTGCTGCCAGAGCTGAAATAAGGACTCTGTTCTTGAGGACTCCTGTGTTTAGATCATGCACAGAAAGTGCTAAGTGCTAAGAAGCTAAACTGAAGGCCACACCTCTATTTCAACAGTATGTTGCTTTATATATTTTTTTTATATCACTTACTGTTTTCCAACTGGGGAGCTAGCGAACAACCTAAAACTTCACCTTCATAGGGTATTGGTCTGTGTCTTGAAGCAACTGTGAACCTGGTCAGTGTGGCTGAGGACAGTCAAGGTGTCCCTGGTTTTTGTTTTCATCTCCCCACTCTTTCCCTCAGAAATTCTTCAGGGTTTGTCTCAGAGGGGGCTCAACTCTCATTGGATGGTGGTAGTGGGGCTATCCCAGGGAACTGGGAGCAGAGTTGTCACGGGGGTGGTTTTGCTGTGGTGGGGGGCTGCCACAGGCATATCCAGATCACTCTAACCCAATGCTGCTTAACCATCAGACCCTGATAGTGAAGCGATGTTTACCAACTGGATCCTCAAGAGGGATAAGTGGTTGGGGATCTGTGTGGTGCAGGTTCTAGCCCTTCCATGTGGGTTTTATGTGCCCTTCTGCCCTACCTCCTGGGTGTGGTGTTAGCCTTGACCTCTGCAAGGTGGCGATTCAGGTGTGAAGTCTTCCCCCTACCCCCATACTGTACCCACGGTGTTGCTGGTGTGCTCAGGATGTGCTGGCTGGTGCCTTTCCTGGAATCTTTTTTAGTCCAGTTTTTCTGTTCTCTCTGGTATATGGAGCACTAATTGCCTTGACCAGGTTTATTGCTAGTGGGGGGGGTCTGGCTGGGCTGCATGGGTCCTGCGGGCCTGGAGGGTAACCCAGTGCACTGGTGGAGGTTTGCTGCTTGAAACTGACCCTTCACACCAGCACCAACTGTGATCCAGCCTGTAACACTGGTTGTGGTCACTTGATGCTGAGCAAGTGTTGGAGGTCAACATTACTGCTTAATGTCTGCTTGACTGCTTTACTTTGGGTGTTCACAACAAAAACCTCCACACATTCATCTACACCACATTACACCAAACACACCACATGCACCACATGCTACACACACCACATGCATCACTGTCTGTCCTCTGTCTACTGTCTCTTTGTGTTCCACTACTTTAGTCCTCTGACAAAATCAGAGTTTTGGGAGTTAATAAAGCATCTTAAATTAGACAGTCAAAGTGGGCTGGTGATGTACACACACAATATTACTTACACACGTGCAAGAAAACATATCTTTCAAGATTAATTATATCTAACTTATCATTAATATAATATTCAGACAGCGCTGGGAAAAATAAATTAAAATAATTTTACCTAAGGTTAAAATTGTTTTGGCCCAGCCCCCAGTGGTCAGTAGAGGAACTGCAACATATCGTAGTTCCATGTTGGCTTGCTACAACAGCAACTGCAGAAAAAGGAGTGGGAAGAAGGGAAGAAAAAAAAGGATGCACAAGTTGCCATGGTAATACACCCCATTAAGAAGTGAACCAGCTTCATGACACTGAAAACCCATAGTTGAACCTGAAGATACCTCACTAAGCCACTAATCCTGCTTTGTAGTATAGGCCCCAGACCGCATCTGTAGTGAAGCAGAAGAGATGGGGAGCAGAAGGGAGGTGAGACATGAAGCTCTGGTTGAGAAGGAGAGTAGCCAGCTGCCATGACAAGAACTATGATAAGAAAGAATCAAAATTGCTTTAACCCAGCTCAGTCACCACATTAGGTTGATTAAAATATCATCCATTTTATCTAGAAAATGAAAAACAATGTTTTATCTAAGGTTTGCTCAGTCAGAGGCAGAGTAAAAGATAAAAAGCAGTGCTTTTGCATTCAGGTCTCAAAATATGGTTTAAAAGAGGCATATTCATCTTTGAATATTTTCTGAGAAACATTTCAGCAGTTGTAAAATCATCAATAAATATCGAGATTATTTGTATACATGGTTTATGAAAAACAATATATGGTAATGTGTTGCTGTCTCACCCATGTGCTACTGTTAGAATTTTTTGGCTATTAAGAATGATAACATATTTTCAGTTAAATATAGTGTACTACATAGAATTAGTGTAAAAGAAGGTTACCTAACTGTTTGTCTATAATAAATATTGACTGTACAGTAATTTGAGGTCCTCTGAAAGACAATTAGATTTGTAGGTTCCCATGGACTCCAGAGGAAAGTGCCATTTCAGATATCAGTACAGTACAGTGCTGTTTCATTTTTTTTAAAAGGCTTCCACTGAACAAGATAATATGTTAGATATGAATTACTCAAGATTTAGTCCTCATAATAAGCAATAATTACAGAAATTATTGTGCTGATGTCAATCCCCTTCACCAGTTGGCCCAATATGTGTTGCAGAATAGGAGGTCTTGTCTTGACCCAGCCTGATCCTGTGAGCAGTTGTGGTTCACACTGGGATACAAGCTGACATTTTCTTGATTAATCTGATTAATAATAGTAATCATTATGTTGATCTACTGCTTTCCAAGTGGTGATTTAGGTAATTAATCCAATCAGTGGCACATTATTTTTAGCAACAGGTATCAAATGAAAACACCAGTTTTGCTGTAGCATTTCAAATATAACAATTACCTTGCTAGAAGTACTTATTATATTTGATTCGAGTCACAGAATAAATAAATATGATTTTTTTTTTTTAAACTTTACCTACTACTTTAATTTTAGGATACATGAAAGCAGTTTTTTTCTTTTGTTTTCACTTTTATTATTTTAAAAGTTCAATTTTACATCAAAGTTACAGGAAACTCATTGAGTTTTGGAACCCAAAATGAAAATGAAGGCCTGAAGAATTGCGTTAATTATTAGAAGTCAGCTATATGTGATCAGTGGGGCAGAAAGAGCATCTCTGGAGGGGTGTAACCTAAAAACAAAGTGGCTAGTCTTATGACACTCTGCAGGGGTGAGAGCCTGCTAAAGTTCACCACCTCTCTATTGTGTAAGCAGCCCTGTTATATGAAACTGCCTTGATCTTGGGGAGGAAAAGACTGCAAAACATTTATCATAGATGGCAGATGAAAAGGAGCCAATTTATTTTTTAGAACTGGAAGTCCCAAATTCTTATTTGAAGCAACAGTAATTGTCTAAGATGATTTATAAACTCGTTTTAAGAAACATGGATTGAAAGACTTTAATTCCAGAAACTTTGAACGAGTCTTGCACAAATGTAGGCTAACTGTGATGTCAGTTTCAGGAGCTCTGCCAGTTGCCTGCCGCGTTGTACAGTGGCTCTCTTTTACTGTGCCAATCCCAAAGGAAAGTGTCTGCCTCTCTGGACCCAAACATTTCCATGTCTGCAAACTAGTGTTGGGGTTTTACCCTGTGAGAACTGATGTCTGGGCAAAATATCAATGTACCACACAGCTCACCAGTGTCCATCGGTGGGATGAACCTGGACTTGCTGGCAGAAGGATGAGGAAAAGAACAAACCACCTCATTTAGCTCAAAATCCATGGATTTAAATTTCTTGCTAAGAGAGGTTGTATTCAAGAGACCTGTAAATGTACGAGGTTTCATATTGTAGATAAAGGAATAAAGTGTGGTGTAAGAGTTTCCCTTTTCCCGTTTCAATTGGTTTAAAGTCCTTTATGATGGTCTGGTAAGCTGTACAGTGTAAACCCAACCTTTTGCATAATGACAGCTGGAATTGACTCCTGCAGACATCTATGACCTTGAATAGGATTGAAACAGATATAAAATGGACGGATGGGATAAAAGTCAAGTTTAATCTTTTACTAGACTGTTTCTGGCTTCGTTACAGGACCTTAAAACTTACTAAACAAGACAAATTGTACGTATGCCACAGCCGGGGTACCCACCATTAAACTATTTAAGGACTATGTAAGATGGACTCTGACATGACTCTGACCTGCGTTGCCAGAAGCCCAGAGACAAACCCACAATCAGATAAGTCACTTCTCCGCATCTTTCCCGTTTTTATCAATGAATGTCTCAAACTACAATCACGAGAAAGTGAAATTGGTTGGCAAATAAAGCAAATAAGCAAATGATCAATATTTGTAAGGAAATTTACAGAAAGATAAACAACTCAAACAAGGTTCTAATTATCTGACATGGCAACCATGGTCACAGCGATTATTATGGGGAATTAACCAGACGCTAACTATAAGATGACACTATCTACATGATGACAACGAACGTCATGGGAGTGAAGGAAGAGAAGAGGGTTTGTCAGAAGAGGCAAGAAAAAAAGAGAACGGGATCAACAAGATCCCGTTCACGAAGTGGTATTGGATTGCATACACTGCTGGCGTGAGCTGAGACTGGTGGGCTGCGAGTCGGATAGTGTCCTAGCCTTGTTGATGTTGGATTAGTAAATCACTTTTTTATTTGCTTTCCATGTCCTGTACATTTGAGTTTGGTTGATATTAGGCTGTATTACTAAAGTTCTTTGTATGCTCACTGATTCATGGTTTATTTTATAATAGGGTGGTGAGGTAACAATAATTACAATGGCAGTGACAGACAACTGCACTTCTCAACCAGAGGGGGTGCTACAGAGCACAATCTTATGTGGTGTTGCTTTAAATTGAGCAATTGACTGACTCTTGACTCTGTCATTCTTCACAGACATCTTCGGCACAGTTCAATAACCAATTCACTATTGATCTTCAAGACTGAAGAGACAGAGCGTATGGGTCAACAAAAACATTAACATCCACGCAACGTCCACAGAAACATTACATCTCAGGTGTTTCCAGGTGCCAGTGTTGATAAACCAAACTCTGAACCCCATACCCAGAAGAGCTGGGATGTTTTCTGAAGTAAATGGTCCCAGGTGTCCTGACAAAACTAGCAAGCTTTCCAAGAAAAGATATTACTCTGCTCCACTTAACTTCTCATGTATTTTAAGGATCTGCGGACGTGGACTTTGAAATACAATAAACACTTTAAATGTTTGTTGAAATTCAGTCAAAGAAAATCAATAATATTACTTAGAGTATTACTCACTTTTAAATAGTGAAGATGAGAGCGTTTTCACATGTATAATGCAAAGAAAAAAACATATTAGGACTAGAAAGTTGCATTATCTAAGGAGCATGAAGACTGGATTCTTCAGTCAAAGCAAAATCTTATTTGGCCTGATGAGTCAAAAATGTTAAGATTAAATTAATGAAAAAACACTTAGAAAAGTCACTAACTCATCACCTTAACTTTTGTAGTTGTTAGCTGCATGCCACTTCCCAATTTGAATGAGAAAATTACGTTTCATATGCACTTTCACACCACAATATTAATGAAAGCTGCACCGTGTACAACTCATTCATTCAGTTTAAAGGTTTGTTGTTATACCAACAAACTTATTTCACCACCAGTCACCAAACCAAAAACCTGGCTCCACATAACCAAAGTATGGAAGGTTCACAGACCACCCAGTAAGACGCACACGATCACCATGTGGCTCAGAAGTAATTACCCCACTGAATGTGAAGTCGTATAAATCCACAAGGTCTGTGAAACTAGAAAAAGCAGCTCAGAACAGAAATGTCAGTGATGTGTTTGGTAGTTGTGGAAGCTCCATCACAATTCTACACATGTGCACAAAGTATGCATAGTGACACTGCTGCATAACTGAGAAGGAAATTATTCTCCACCTGCATAATTTGCCCATATCTTTGAACTCTTCTGCCAAGCTCCCATCTCCAAGAAATTTTCCATCATGATTGAAGAGAAGGCCTTGTGTGGTAGCAGGAACCCCCTCCCACCTTTGACTATGAAAGGCCTGCTTTGTTCTTTTAGTAATACTTCATTTCTTCAAAGTGGAGACTAGCTGAAAGCTTTTTCTAATGGGCATTCAAGCTAAGGTTTACTCACAGGGATAAGTTAGTGCCCATGAATAAGCCTGTAAGAGGTGCAATACAAGGCCAGCAAGGAGAGGTTTTGAAAATTTCAGAGAACTCAACAGATAAAACCAGAGGGCAAGTAGTTTTCCACTATTACTGGCAAGACAGCAGGCATGAATATGTAAAATCAGTTGTTTTCTGCACTTTAATTAGTGTAATATTTGTTATTTTCAGGACTAGGGACACGTGAACTTTCACCATTAGGAGGAAGCTCTGCTGCACTTATTTACATGGGTGAATGTGTACAAACAAACAAACAAACAAAAAAAGGTAGAGAGCATGAAGGTGGACAACTGTCACCCACTTTCATGTCACCCATCTCAAAAAACTCATTCACACACAAAAAGACACCCCCCCCAACACATCTCACCATACAATAGACAACAATCACAGGTCACCAACTCTGTCAGCCTGTGTTCTCATCAGTGACAGAACACACACACACATATATATATATATATATATGTATATATTATCAGGTAACTTTAGCTTCCATAGGTATTTAAGATACTCTGTGACAATGAGCAATAAAGTCATCACCTATAAACTCTTAAAGCGTCCATTTCTGCTGTCACCATTGTGACTTGAAAAAAGGACTGCCTCTAGGATGTGATGTGCCCTCTAACCCCGTGGTCCAGGGTGTTTACATATCCATGTCTACACTAGTTAAGATCACATTCCTTCCTGTGATCTGGGTCAAAGATAAAAGATGACACAAATCTAATGCTGGTAAGGGACACATTTCTGATTTTCAGACTTGCTCTTGAGGTTTGAGACAAAAGAAAATAAACAAATGGAAAGAGTAAACAAAATTATAAAATGAAACATAGTCACTTGTTTTGACATTCTGGTGTCATGTAATATATTTTACTGCCTTGTGATTGGTGCTGCCTTAAAACAGATATTCTAAACATTGTATATTGTTGCATTATATTGTGACTTTCATTGGATAACTTTTAGCTCAGTTACACTTAAGCTACAGTTTGTGCTTCGGGCATTTAAAAACATTTAATTATATTCACATTTGAGGTGTGGTGTAAGCATGAAATGAGAAGTGCACAGATCTGCTCATGCTTAGAGAGGCATGCACAATGAAAATTGCTGAGGGCATCTTCCTGCTGTTCATTCTCTTTGTTACATAATTTATATCATCTGGAATATTATGTTTATTTTTCAAACATTGGCATGATTTCCAGAGGTTTTAATGAAGTGTTTGCAACAGTCCATGGTCAAAATCCTATTGTGTACCACTTCCCAGCCATGTAGTTCCAGCTCGGTTTACAGCAGCTGGTTTTAGAGGTTGAGGTCCCCTCTCTTCTTTTGAGATCACTGTACAGCTTTTTACAGCTGTCATGCAAATGTAAATTTGGTCTCAAACTACACTTAGTGATGCTGAAAGCAGGCTATAATATTATGAATTTGAAACTTTCTCACCTGAGAGCTCACACTGACAATCCAAGCTCAAATGATTTCATATCAAATTAAAAGAAAACTGTTGCCTATTTTATGGCTTTCTTTATGGGAGCACTTTTAGCTTGTACATGCTTCCCCTTTTCCATATTCTCCATATTCTCTAGGTTTTCTTTGTCATAGCTATGCAGATGATGCCTAGATCTATCTAGAACTCTCACCAAATGACCACAGTCCCATCGACGTATTATGTCAGAGTCTTGAAGAATAGAACCAAAGCTTTCTTCAACTGAACGAAGAAATGAACAAAATAATTATTTCTGGGAATAAAAAAATGAGGTAAAGAATATTACAATACCAACAAACAACCGTATGAAGAATCTTGGTGTGAGCTGAGATGAAGATCTTAATTTCAGTGTGCAAGACATCTTAAAAATACAACCAAAATAACGAACATTCTGTCAAAGAAAGATCTGGAAAAGCTCATCTGTACTTTTTATTCATGTAGGGTAGATTAAGATTATTCACTCCTCACTGGCCTCGCGAATAGGAACACGAGACATCTACAACTAACACACATTAGGTGCTGCAGCAAAATTACTTGTGAACACCAGGAGGAGGGAACACATCGCTTCCTTACAATCCTTCCAGTGGCTTCCTCTTAAAAAATAAAATAAATGAATAAATAAGCCTCTTCTCATTGTGTATAATCTCTGAATGGCGAGCTTCTAAATATATCAAATACATAACATATGCATATGAACTGGGAATGTGCCTTAGATCTGCAAGGACTGGTGAGCTGGTGGCTCAAACCAAACTAGATAAAATGTCATCAGTCATTATGCTGCCCTCTGCTGGAAGCAGCTTCATTATTGTGCTTAGGTTTGCCCTAAATGTAGAAATCTTCAAACCTAAATTAAAGATTTCTTTTTTCAAATTCTTTTAATTAAAACACCTTCAGGTGTTAATGTTTAGACACTTTTATAAACCACATCTGCACCCTTTTTATATTTTACATTTTTTATGTTTTCTTCCCCCTTTATGATCCTTTATTCTGCATCCTTGTTCTGTTTTATTGATTTAATAAGCCTTTTTTTTCCCTTTTTCATACCTTTGCAAAGCACTTTCAGTTGCTTTTGTGTATGAAATGTGTTACACAAATAAACTTATCTTGTCTGGAGTTCGGCCACAGACTCTTGGTATTGATCCTTTTTCAACTTGCCTTATTGATCCTCAGGCACGTTGTACAAAAGTAGTATAATAATAATAAAAAAAAAACTAGGACATCTGAGAAAGCAGGGCTTGATATATCCTACTGAGTTCATCCTTATTTTGTTGCACAGAGCCAAAGACAGGATGAGAAGGCATATATATGTGTGTGTGTGTGTGTTGTTATGCCCAGGACATAACAAATAAGGGAGGTCCACACAGGACAGCCTTTTTACCAAAAAAAAGAAAAAAAAAAAAAAGAAGAAAACGGGCGACAGCAAAGAACCCACCACAACCCCTAAAACCAAAAGGGG
>JBAMYA010047550.1:0-10344 GCA_037176975.1 Arrhamphus sclerolepis
CATACAAACATACATACACACATATGTATGTATGTATATATAAATACACATACATATGTATGTATATATATGTGTGTGTGTGAGCATGTGTATATTTGTGTGTGTGTGTGAGAGAGAGAGAGAGCCAAACAAAAACAGGAAAAGTTTGATCTGATTTAATGTTATATGACTTTTTATATAATGTATATAAACTTTTCAAGTGCATATCCTCCTGGATTCTTCAAACTGTCCAGAGCCTTCAAGGCCAAGTGCATATGTGTAGACAAAAGAGCATTTTGTTTTCTCTTCGTCATGGTGGATCTTGAGCACGTACAATGAAAATGAAAAAGTTTGTTTTGTCTGAGAAGAATAATAAAAATAAATAAATAAATAAATATTTCAATCTCTACAATCAGTTCAAGTATCAATTTAATGAAACAGTAAAAGAAAGGAAAACCTAACAGACCATGAAGAAACACCAACTTTTAATAAGTTGGTGTAAAAAGTTTTCCTGAGATCTGCAAGATTTATCTTGTTCAATGAAGCTTTTGTGGTGGCAGGCTGTGGTTCTGCTCAGTTACAGTGGAGAGGTGAAGCTGCGGCTCGGGAAACAGCACCTGAGAGGGACTGATTGACACACCTGAGCTGCATGTGTCCATCAAGGTCCTTCTATTTAACCAGCAGCACTCTGGCTCTGGAGAGAGGGGAATACCAGACCAGCAGCCTGCATTTATGTATGTGATCTTGCACGGCAAAGTGAACAGAATAAAAGTCTAATGGAGAAGCTGCAGCCTTGCTGTGATAATTGCCGCCAGGCTACCCCAATCCTTTACAGCTTTATTAATGCCCATGTGGATAACTTTTTTCAGTAACTCAAGCTTGTACATCAGACCGTCATCATTGAAGTTTAGCATACTTCAGCAACATGAATCAAACAAAAAGGGCAAACACTCCCCAGCAGCTGAAAAGAAAACAGAAACCCAGAAGCACCATTCTAGCAGCAATTGCAGGAATACAGCAAATGAATGAGGCCAAGCATGTCAAGATGATAAACAGCATGTTCATCCCATACTGTGTGGCAGAGAAAGAGATGCCATTGCCACTGATTAGGACACTGCTGGTTCTCATCCACAGGACTGGAAGCAAACCTTCAGACTGTTATAAGTTTGATAAAGTGTTTGCATTAGGAGCATTAGTCTTCCCCATTTCATAGCATGACATTGATATTAAAAACTGACCAGTGGGCAAGTGTCTCCCGTTTCAGCTTCAGAGGTTATTGTTTCTCTCTCCGGAGAATTTCAATGTTGAAGCTGCTGTGCACAGGTGGTGGACCACCTGGCCAAAGACAGCATCAGCCAGGATTCAGCCCCTGGGAAACTAGGCAAAGAGGGAGATGAACAAAATTAAAAGCCTGAGGCCTGAGTTTGTGCTTCTCACAGACTGAATTTTGTGAAAGCACAACCCCAAAAAAGATTGGACGATGTGTAAAAAGTAAATAAAATCAGACTGTCGTTGCTCCTGTTCCACCATCAAAGTCAAAATGAGCTAATATTTTCCATGAAATTATAAAATGTCTCAAAATCTGTTCTTTGTGTCATATTTGGAGTAAAAAAAATGGTTTTATTAGATTTATAGGTCATTATGTTCATACTTACGTTTTACACAGCATTCCACAGTATCTTTTACTCTTTAAAGGGCTAAATCTTCTATTGTGGATAATCAAATTTGTCCTTTGGGTCTGACCCATTAGCCATTTGGGCAAGTGTCTAGCCTTTGCCTCATTTCAATTTGCACTCTAAAAAACATCTGTCATCTTTGAATGCTGGGCAGTATAAAAAAACAAGCCCAACTGTTTTATTCGACCTGAGAGAGGTAATTCATCACCCTTTCTGCATCGTCATTCATCACCCAATCAAATGCAATTTCTGCTGGTTTCCAGGGTAGTTACCTTCACTCCTTCAGGGTGAATGACCAGTGTTGAAGACAAGCAAGTAGCAGCAGAGCTGTCATTGTCAGTGGTATGAAATCATTTACCAAGAATGCACCAAAAATCTGTGTGGGTTGAAGAAGTTTGCATGAAGGACAACCACAGACAGACCAAGACTGCGTTCTAAAAGAAAAGGAAAAAATGAATAATGAGAGTTAAGATTACTGTAGTCTTTTCTCCATGTTGACCTTTGCCACAGCAAGTGGAATTTTAAGCTGGAACATCATTGTGAAATGTCAAAGGAAATACCTTTTGTCGCTGTTGATGCAAAATGGTCATCCTGACATGGCAGCCACTTAGCCTCAGCTTTCACCCAATAGCAGCTTAGTGTCCATAGCATGTAGCAGCTCGTCTTTTTATGCATACTGTTGGGCTTGTGTTTTGTTTAAATGAAAATGGCCTTAATGTAAACCATGCTGAGCTCTTTTCCCAGTTAATTTTGTGTGCTCATCTTGTATCAAGCATGTACAATTAAAAATGGTTTGAAAGAGCTTTACATCATCTGCCCCTGGATTCATGGACACTCAGTGCTACAGGTCAACAGTACTGATCTCAGCACCCTCATGTGAATAAGCTGTTATTTGTTTTATGCCTAAGTAAGTGGCGTGGTATCATTTTTGATTTTAAGTTAGAAGGAAACGACTGACCGTTTTGGTTGTATACTGTCAGAATTCAACTTGCTGAAAATTCCCCTGCCATCACCTACACCAGTTTTAGTGAGACTTAAAGCCAGAATGGGTAGCACTGTAAAGACGGTAGGAAAAAAGAGTTAAGTGCCGTGCACTTCAAAGACTTTAAAAGCACCATTGCTGGACATTATTTTGTGAGAATACTTGACAGCTTGGTAAATTATTTCTAAGTGACCTGAACTTTTGAGTTAAAGATCAATGTATTTTCCTTACTGCATCTTACTGCTGCCAATGCATGAAGATCAACACATTTTTATGTGTATAATTTCACAAGATAACGCCTCCATTTCTTTTTTGGATGTCTCCCTCTAATGAAGTTATTGTTGTATAAATGAGAGAAGCCCAGTCCAATTATGCGGCGAGGTCTGTGTTTATTGATTTACCATTCATCTGTTGTTGAAATCAATACCAGGGTGGTAGCTATGATGATAGTCTCGATTATGGATGGATTGTTCCAACTGTGCCATGAAGGAGGGAAAACAGAGAGGAAGAAGGAAAGAAAATGTAAAGATGAGGAGAAGAAGTGAGTGCAAAGAAAAGCAAAATCGTAAATAAAATTTTGTTTGCGAAACAGCCTAAAGAATTAATTTATTTTTCATAAAAGTCACAGAAGAAAATTACATCGGCCACAAGATGTGATTTGTACAAAAATAACAAAACCTGCAGTTTTCTTTTTCTTATTTCATATATACATGACAATTACACAAGACACAATTACATGCAGGAGAAAGAGTTGTTTTCTTTTTTTGTTTCTGATTCATTTTTGCTCTTTAACCTCCTACTGAAAACTGATGAAATGACGTGAGAAAAGTAATACTATATTTTCAGTGCCTGAAATACCCCTATTGAGTCTTGAAGTTCTCCAGGGTCCTCATTTAAATGCATCAGGGCAATTAATGAACTCATTAGATGGAGTAATCATCTAATCAGTGCGTCAATAAGATGTTGGACTTTGAATTTTAACTAGAACTCATCAAACAAACAAATCAACAGCTGAGGTCATTGGGAAGATGTTTATGTGGAAGGCTAAAACTCTTCCACACCTCTGCTCCCCTTTGTAGATCAGAAAGATTAATTTGGTTGGCTTAAAATAAATTAATTAGAAATAGCTTGTTAGAAACAGCTTGTGTTGGGGTTGGTTTTTAAAATCAATGTTGCGCTATGAAATGTGGAAGACTGAGCTTCTGAGATGGAAACAATAACTGAGGTTTTGAGATCAAATTTGATTTTGGCTTCTTTTTTACATCGATGCAGAACCTACATAAGTGACCTGTGAGCATTTATGCTTGCTTGATGCTGAATGCAGCTTTTGCTCAGTGTTGTCTGTTTTATGAGTATGTGAGGACTTAATATGTGTTGAAACCCACACAGTTGCCTTTGAATGCAATGCAAAAAAAAGAGATCAATAAATTTCAACTGCACCATTCAAACATAAATACAATTTAAATTGTATTGCAGAATAAGGTAAGGCTCAAAAAACAGCAAAATGTGGAAAAATAAAATCAAGCAGAGTGGTAAAAAGTTGAGAAATACATTCAAAACCTAAGACAAAAAGGTCAAAAGTTCAAAATAACAAAGAGGTTCAGGTTGTGCTGTGTTGCATCTGTTTCCTGCCATCCAAACGGGCTTGAAATCAGGTTATAAATCCTGAAGTGTTCAGCCAACCTAACTGAGACTGCAGAGAGTAGGAAAGAAGCAAAGAGATGACACTGTGTGACTGCAGACAGAATAATTATACTTTATATTGCATAATGCATATATTTGTTTGTTCCATTCTTTTCAGGGTCACAGGAGACTGAAGTCTATCTCAGCTGTTATTGGAAATGAGAAAAGTCACACCCTGAACAGGTCACCACAAAGACAAACAACAATGCGCACTGAAACTCGCTTCTACAGCTAGCTTAAAATTAGCAGTCTACCTAACATATGTGTTTTAGGACTGTGTTAGGATGCTGGAAAACCCATGATGGGAAGAATATGCAAAATCCACAGAGACAGTTTCTAGGTGAGCCTTCACCTGCAAGTCTTGTTGCTGTGAGTTGACAGTGCTGACAAGCACAGCGCTGTGCTCCCTGTATTGTGAGACAGTATTAGCAATTGGAAGCAGCACAAAGGAATTTTAACTGGGTTCCCTAATGGGCATGGAAGTTAGGTTTTTACCTCACTAATATTCACTCTTGTCTGGCCTCCAACTTGGTCATTGTCTTATTTTCATCACTTTCTTGAATCTCTTTGTTGCCTTTCACAAACAATGAAAGTGGCTCACAGACATTCAGAGACAACTGGAGCAGATACAACAGAGTGCTGTAAATGAATATGCAACTGTCCCAGGAGATGTTTGCAATGGGAGTCCAGCATTTTTGCTGAATATAGGGATGGGACATCGTGAGATATACACTTCATAAAAGTAATTAGCTATTCCTACAAATGGTTTTAAAACTGATATTTTTCTCCCTAAAACTATGGAGCCATAATTTATTTTTCGTGTATTTATCTCAGCTTACCACCGTGAAGAAGCACTATTCAGGCACTCCCCCTTCCCACATCATTGGTACCAGCTAGGGATTGAACCAGCAACCTTCTAGTTACCAGTCCAAGTCCTCAACTGGTAGCCACAGATGCCTTAAGTGGCTACTTCTTTTTCTTCAAATATAAAGTGCCATTTTATGTGGTCATATTGCTGATAAATATTGAGCAACAGTAACTTTTACTGAACATAAGCCCTGTTTTGGTTATTTACTACTTTGTTTTACCTTTAGGGTCCGTCTTTGTCTTGTTGTTTGACTTTCCTTGGCCTCGTCTCCCAGATGTTTTAGATCTGTGTCTTGTTAGCGGCACAGTATATATAGTGTGTTGTCCTCTTATTCCTTTGCTGTTTTATATAGGTGTGTTTCCACTGGCGGGGGTTCCAGGTTTCAGGGGCCAGATTATTGATGCCTGTATCCATTATCAGAAACAGTCCTGAGAAAAAGGCTTTCAGCAACCTCTACAGGGCTGAAAAGCATTCCTGAAATGTTACAATTATCTTAAGCTCCTCCAATAGTTTCCCAGCATTTGTGTTATTACATTTATTGCTTTGTTTTTGTTTATCCAATATCTTCTTTCTTTTTTTTGTCCATTGACAAGAGCAAAAGTGGTACCCTATTGCCTCCATTTGGTCTGGAATGGTAGTTTACATGCAACTGGCCCTGTTACTTTAAATGGAGACACACCGGCTGAAGGGGCTGAGGAAGGAGTCGGCCATGTTGGAGGTTGGTGGAAACCCGCCATTGAAAACACACCGACTGACTCCTCACATCATTGTTTAGTCCTGATTCTGGTTATACCTCTATTTTATTTTATTCTATTTTATTTCTTGACACTCGTCCGGAGGATTAACAATAAAGAACTTTTTCCTTGGATTACTACTGCTGTCCTGCATTTGGATCCTAACCACACATCAAATCATGACTCATAAGTCTCCTAGAGTCACTTAGCCTATCTTTAAGTACACAGATGTGACCATAGTGAGACTGGCTTGTTATGCTTGTTGGCTATCAATGGCAACAGTTGCTGCTTAGAGGTTGGAGATCACCAAATTGACAATTAAAGAGACTATTATGTAAATGTATTAAAATGAACCGGTCCAATAAAGTTTAAATCTGGAAAGGAAGAAAAAACAAAAACAAACTACCTTGACTGGCATCAGATAGGCTATTGTGGGCTGCTAAAATATGTAATTCCATAAAGCAATTAATTAAAGTTCTGACAAACCGTTTAGTGTCAATTTTGTAGCAATCGTGTAATAAAGAGCATATGAAGAAAATCACACACAGAGATAGAAACTTCATGAATTATTCTTAATTCTCTGATGCCACTTCAGTCGTTAGAAAGGATCAAGAAAAATAAAACATCAATGAAGAGCATATTTAAGTATTAAAAAAGTGAATACGTATACTCTAGAGTCTGGTAAATATAAAGTGAATCCATGTGATGTTGTGCATTTGCTGCTGCATCAATATGGTGCATGATGCAAAAAACCCCCAAAAAAACAGATATCCCTAAGGCAAGTAGGAAGTAAATGATCTTTGGCAAATCAGAAATTAGGCTTTCCTCTTGGTGTATGTTAGTAAGTTAGAGCGTGTTTGTTTACTTGAGGGAAAGAGATACTGTGATGTGAGCTTCTGTTAGGAAAGGGGGGGGGGGGGGGTGATGACAGTGGAGCCTGTGTGTGTCTGCATTTTTTACTTGTTTTGCCTTTGGAGATTTTGGAAAGTAATAACAAATATTAAAAAATGTAATTTTGCCAATAAAGCAGAAGAAAGGAATAAGAAATTAATAACCACTCAGCACATTGAAATAAGGTGAAAGATTTAGCAACCTGCAGATCAGCACGCACAACATAGCTTCGTTATTTCCACAAAATAAAAAGTGCAAACACACTTACACACAAATCTCCCACTTAAATCCCTGCCATCATCCTAAGCTGTGTACATTGTAGAATTGCCTCGCAGACAATATTGAAGTCTAGTTAGGAGAGAAACCATGTGCATTGAAGTGCAAAAAAAAAGTCCTTATTCTGCAACTATCAAGCTTTTTTTCCCCTGCATTAATAATATTCAACATGTCATAAGCAATTTCACAATTTACTAAAGTAGCAGTAATTTCCTGTGACAATTCTGTTTGTGAGGAGCCATATAAGCAATTCAGGGACACACAGAGGGCAGCTCTGTGTTATTGCTTCAAATGGAGCCAAAGGCATAGAGATAATGTTGACTGAGTTTTAACAATGCTGAGAGCAGATAACCCAGTCGTATGGTAAACTGGGAAATAGGAACAAAATAAAAACAAAAATACTTTTGTCTTTGAAGATGGACATGTCTCCATTTTATGGTGGTGAGGACATGAATGCAGGAGACTGGACGGCAGCAGAGTTCCAGCAAAAGCTCTTTATTACAAGAACGAGTTGCCAGGGCTGAGTTCAGAAAAAAAAAAAAAAAAATAAATAACAACCACTGGCAAGTTACAAAAACAAAATCCAAAACTATACATGTATTTAACTTATCTAGCCTGAATGACATTCCAATATAACTGCTGTACACCCTCATGAGATGGATCGGTGAGTCGATGTCTTGCTCAGCCTTGGCATACAGCTTGATGTCATCCATGAAGAGGAGGTGGCTGGTGATTGCTCAACTTCATAAGCAGTATCTGTAGTCACTCTTCTCAATAAAGGGTGGGGGGGGGGGTCCAGGCCTATACAGAACAAGACGGCATATGCCATGCTTGATGTTAACCTGAGCAATTGGCCTTGAATTGGTCTGGAAGCTTGATGAAGGTCATCAGCTGAAGACATTCCAATATCCAGGCGTGTGTATTGTAGTCAGTCTAGGCGGTGCACAGATTTGTTTTTCTGTTCTTACAGTCTCGGGCGACTGTTCTTCCGTGTTGTGCAGAGGCAACTTATGGGCTGGTAGTTGGATGGAACATCCCCCTTCTGGGGATCCTTCATGATCCGGACTGTCCGGCCCTGGGTTAACCACCCAGGGTGGATCCCTTCTCTAGCAGCTGGTTCATTTGAACTGCTAGGCATTCACGGAGTGCGGCAAGCCTTTTCAGCCAGTAAGTATGGAACATGTCAGGGCCAGGTGATGTCCTGCTCTTCATAGTTGACACTCTTCCTTGGATGTCTGCCATTGTGATGGTAAATGACTCTTGTTCTGGAAGGTTGCTGTGGTCACCTATCAGATCCACTTGCCAAGAGGCATTTCAAACTCAAGTGGGAAAACGTGAATGTGTCACTGTGATTTAACCAAAATTACCTTGATACAGCAATAATAAATAAATAAAATTACAATAGACAATATCCATCCATCCATATTCCTCCCCGATTTTCCAGTGAATAATAAAGGAAACCTAAACAATTTTGTAAGCAGGATTACACATTGGTGTTGTGTGATGTGTCCTTCTCTCGTATGCCTCTTGATTATTCCTCAGTCTCAGCTTTGGGTGGATCCCTTCTTACTGTATTACCCTGGAACTGGGAGTACACTTTGAATGGTTCAGTGGAGAACATCTTGTTTATTCCCCTGACTTCCACTTCTTTAGTGTACCTCCACAGTTGGGAGGTCAGTGCTGAGAGTCGTAACTTGTCAGTCTCCAGTTTTTTTTCTGCTTACACAGCAAGAAGGCCTTACATTTTCCAGACTAACTGGGTAATTTTTATCACCAAATCCTTTGCTTTTAAAAGCTGAAAATATTATTACAGAGACTCAAATCGACCACTGTGTTCCCAAATTAACTCTCTCTGGGACACATGCAAGCCCCATTATGTGAGACTGAGAAACCATTTCAACTGTAATTAAATGATAATGGCAATAATGTTAACAATTAATGATTAAGTCTATCCTGCAGTGCAAGGACATTCCTGCCCATTATTTATATTTGCTCCACGTGGATCATTAATTAGTGTATATTCTGAAAAAAGCAATCAGCACTTAAACAAAAGCACTTATGGCTGCCTCCCTCCTGCAGCACTTGATTCCTGCTGATGTGAGGGATGAAAACAGGCTTTCAGATTGACTGCATGTTGACCTGAAGGAGGACCACATACAAGATATCAATTATATGTGCGGGGAACTGGTTTTTTAGTAAGTGGCACAGAGGGAAACAGAGTGATGAATGACTCAACCGTGTTTATCTAAAGTATAGAAGACAGATGTGTAAAAGCAAAGGATGAGTGAAATATGGCTGAAAAGGAGTTTGAAATTTTAATGATGAAAAAAAATCATATTGCAGTCAATTTGGCACAGTTGTCTGATGCAAAGGCAGTAATGCTGATGTGAACAATGTACAGTACCCTCCCTGATGATTCAAACAGATTGTCAGCAGATGTTTTTTTTTTGTTTGTTTTTTTGTTGTTGTTTTTTTTGCAATGTTTGTCATCCTGTGAGATGTTCATCATTCATCTCCCAGGGAGACTGTCAGGTGTCATGAAAAAAAAAAAAAAACAAACAACAAATTGTACGACAGGTTTAAGTAAAAAACATATACAGTTGTTTTGTTTTTTTCTTCTAATCTCTTATAAAATAATATAAAACCATATTTTTTGCAATGTGGTGTCCAAACTTGAAAGCACTGGCTTTATAAAAATTTAACTGATTATTTAACATGGAAAATCACAACATGATTAATTGAAGCGCTATATTTTCCTTCCATTTATATGGTTTTAAATCTCTTTCAACACTTTTATTTCCCTCTCCCAGGTTCTTTTGGGTCATTTCTGCCATGTGGCTGAGGGCCATGATTATAATCCATGATGGAGTTGAAGGGGTCTTTGTCTTCTGCAGTTACTTCTCATAAGATATTGCTAGTAAATAATTCATACTTTTCAGTCACATAAACACAAGTGGCTTTACACATAAGCATGCACATGCTGCACTGAAATTACACACATTCATATATCAACACATGCTTACCAACATCAGGGCATAAATAATTTTCCAGTTAAAAGGATAATTCTGCAATTTTCCAAAGCAATTATGCATGCAACAGCCTACTGGCAAATGTGCAATATAAGCTTGATATTTTACCATTTTAAGCATGTCACTGTTCACATGTTAAAGTTTATTGTATTAAACTGTATTTCAACAACAGGAGAAAAGTGCGGAAAACCTGTCACCCTGAAAACAGGTGCTTAATTGTGAACTT
>JBAMYA010047551.1:0-10344 GCA_037176975.1 Arrhamphus sclerolepis
AGCATCTGTGGCAGTTTATTGGTTCTCATATGACAAGTCAGAGACTAATCTGCAGGGCCAGTTCATTAAAATCAGCACTAAAAATTATTTGATGATTTTTTTTTTTTTTTTGTCATTTCATTCGCCTGTTAGAGCTGTGCTTTGATCTGAACTGTGCCTTCTTATTTCAAAACTTATATAGAGCAGATTTTAGAGGTGCAGAAAAGAGGATTGCCTTCCAATAAGCGTTTCCACCATATGGTTTCTGGCTGTCTTTTCCCCTAGTTATCAGCTCTACACTGAAGACAAATATACATTTTCAAGAAGAACCTTTGTCATTTGTACATGTTTACACTAAAACAGATCATTAGAGAGCCAGTGATCTGTGAAAACATCCTCTTTATCTACAAGTAAAACAGATTATTCAAAGAATAGTTTGTCTTGTTCAAAAGCAAATGAGGACTTGTAGTTTCAGTGTGTCATATTTGCACATATCTTAGTGTTAATTAATCCCATCCCAGTCTTGCTTAGGCAAGTTAACTGATAATTTGCAAATTACACTGCATCATTAATCCACCATCAGAGACCCCAAAGGCAATTACAGGGTATTGGACAGTTCTGCACACTCGACCAGTGGAAGATCAGGCTACTCCATTAATGCGTAAACACACAGCTCTTGTGAGGACCTAAAGAACTCTGAAGAAAAACCCTTAATGACCATTGTGACTGTGGTAATAGTTCTGTTATCAGCGACAAACAGGTCTAATTTGGCTCTAAATCGCATTAAGAGAACATTACCAAATACAGAAGTCATCAAGTGGAGTGGCCACAGGATGACCCCAATAAAGAGCTAAAGTCAAATCAAAACCCAGCGAGAGAATGGGCCCTGGATGGGAACTGAATGTGTACTGCAACTGTAGCAGTTACCCCAAATGCCTTTAATCCAATTCAAGAATGCAGTAACAAGATTCCTGCACAGCACTCCAAACGAACCTTAAACACGTCATAATTATGATGGCAGAGTCACCTTGCAGGTCTCATCATTCCTGTTTGGAAGTTAAGTATCTCAAGTCGTCAAAGTGTTATAACCTCTGAAGTTCTTGAAATGAATTATTATTTAAGTACTGAGTTTATCAATCTACTGGCTAAGATTACTTAATTTCCAACCATGAATGATATATAAACTGGACATTAAGAGCGAGCCGTGGATCAGACTAATGTATTATCCCAAGGTTTCCCTAAAACAGAGCCAGGTCTTGGACAATAATCCAAACTTTGACTTAAAAGCCCCTGCAGTCTGCAAAACATCTCTACAGGCTCTTCTTGCAGCTCCTTCTGCATAGACTGAATTATTTTAATGTAGACAAAATGCTTATGTTTTTATATTACAGATCCTTTATTGAAACATTTGCCTTATCTCCTAGTTTGATAACCTCACAATACACAACAAAAGTCAGGATGATGGAAGTGGCTGGTAAATTGAATGGTATTTCCCAGCTCTCCTTGTCAGATACTGCATCTGCAACAGACAAATAGTTAGGAAGGTAAGTTCAGTTTTAGCCAGCAGTGATCATCCTCTATTGCAGGAATTTCTTCCTCTGTCATCTGGTCAAAAGTACAGGTTATGTAGGGCTCAAGGTTCACTAGGTATAAATTTTCCTCTATTTCAGTAAATGTTGTAGGTCAGTTATATTTGATATACAGCATTTTCAGTAAAACTGTAGCACTTTACCCATTCATCATTTTATCAAAACATCATTGCCAAAACTCCAATGAATGTGTTTTGAAATTAACATTCATGTTTGTTTTTAGGTTGTATAGGTCAATTGAACTGTTTTGTGTCCCGTCTTGTGTCCTTTTGTCCTCCTTATCACTGGTGTAAACTGAAAATCAATAAAGGTCTAAACTCAACTCAACTGTAGCATCCAGCACATGATGATTAGCCACCCTTTTTTAATTAAAAAAAAAAAGTTTTTCACATGCAAACACAAAAAAAACAGAGAGAAAACGTGAGTGAAAATTATCCACATGCATAGACTATGTATTGCTTACATGTAGCCTGGAATACTAGTATTTTTAGTTTTTTTATGTTTGATCTTCACAATCACCCCTTTTGTTGACATGGAATCAGGTAAAGCTAGCATACCTCGCTGCAAGGCCTTGATAACTGGATGACGTACATGTTTGCAGGCTATCTACACTTAGTAACTTTGTAGATTACTGCTGCACAGTGCAACACAGAACATAATATTGTCAGTTTTGGATGGGAACTCATCAAACCTCTGGGTGGTGGAAAAACTTGCTGCAGGAGAGTTTATCTTTGAGTGAGCTGAATCATCTGCACATCAAGTGAAAGACAACTGAAATCACCTGTCAATACTCTCAGACGTTTTGCACACAAAGATGTTAAGCAAGGGAGGGACATAATGCATGACAGTGAACATCTTTGGATTGTCAAGACAGGTAGTTTCGAAAAACTATGTGTGACTTGTGCAAATGCAGTTAGCTGTTGCTGTAGAGTTGTGTTGTGCTGGTTATGTTTTATATTTCCAGTGGATAGAGAGTTTATATACATATTATATACAGTATGTATAATTTACATATTATAGATTATATATATTTTTGAGAGTGGGGGGAAGAAACACGTTAAAATGTTTTTTTCCAATTATTTTTGCATTTCTGGAAAAAAAAAAGCACTTTGTGCTGGCTCATTCATCATTTCAAATGAAATATTCCCTGCAAAACTGCAAAGACCTTTGGTTTTTCAACACTTCAAATGTATAAAATTATGAAAAGAATCAGGGAGTCTGGGAAAGTGTCCGTGCATATGAAGGACAAAGCTTGTGTGGCTGTGTGATATTGTTAAATCTGTATATATATTTTCAAATAAAATGGATTTGGCCAGTAACAAAACAAAACAAACAAAACACCAACAGAAAATTCATCTATTATCTTTACCCATTTCATTCAATTCTTGGTCACTGGGACCTCTGTGGACAAGTGGCTGGGAATACCTGCAGCAAAAGCCTACTTGAATACATTAAGCATGTTACATTCACTTTTAGGTCTGTCTAAAATGAAGGGATGAAAACCTAGCTAACTTCCTAATATTGTTTGATTTTGTACATTTACATTGTTTATAAACCAACCAAACAGGCAAGTTTTTAAACTTTGGGAAGAAGCCAGAGTGCATGGAGAAAACCCAGAAGCATGGGGGGAAAATGTGCAAACACCACAAATCCCAAGCCAGGAACATTCTACCTGTGAGGCAGCGAGCCATCAAACCAGGCCATCAAACTACCCAAACTGAAAATCATGCTTCATAAACTCATGTCTGTTTTCTTTTTCATTTTAGAAAATATTCCAAATTACCTTGAAATGGGGTTTAAATATACTGAAGTACAACCTCACAGAGCTTGTATATCCATGGATCATACATTATGTAATGCTCTGTCCAGGTAATTTTAGGTGTCAGATTCACATACAGATTGTATCCTTTATATCTGGGAAAGTTCAGTTAGTATGTACATGTGACAAACCTGCTCTGTGTAACCTGAATCCAGACCCTCTCTCTTTACCACTGTGCTCTAGATAATTATCAAACTCCAGTGTTTCCGTACCTCAGCGGGCTCAGAGATTTATTAACCCGGTGGAACATGTAAGGTATCAGGAATGTGCTCCAGTTTTGCCCATTGGACCTGGTGGTGACTGGCACTCATGCCTAATGTGGCAGGTAGCTCTGTCTCAGTAACTTTGCATGAGCTGCCAACTGTGTTGCACAGCACAAAACCTATTATACCTCTGAGACCCTGGGCTTAGGGAGAGAAAAAGCAAGGATTTGGGTCCCATATGTTCACTTAATGTTACCTATCAACTCCAACCCTGGGTGAGGGAGACTACAAATCAGATCAAATCATGAGTCAGAGTCAGGGGATGCATTTCAACCTGCCTTATTGCCTTCTAGTCGCACGGAAACAGCTCAGACTGAGATGGAATGAGTCAAAGGCAACAGGAATCACAGTCAGAGATCCAACCATGTGATATGTGAGAGAGTATAAAAACTGTGGAGAGATTGGGCACCTTGAACAAATCACATGTTTTGTGGAGTATTTTTTTCTTTCCCCCAGCGGAAAGAATTAAATATAACACCTGCAGCAAACACACAGAGACAGTTGCAACTTTACTTTGCTTTTCGCTTCATAAACTTAAGAGATATATTTAAATATGGACATCAACATGTGTGATAAGTTACAGCATCAGGGTGTAGAGAGCAAATCAAAACTTTACAGCTTGCCTCCAATTTTGGTTTTGCATCCATTCCTCATTTGTATATATTCCCATATTCATTGCAAAACACCTCAAAAGATTATTTTTAGGCCCTTTTGCAGGCATAGCTTGTTTGATCTGCCCACATATTTTCTGAGGTTCAAGTACGTAACTGTGAGCACCATTCCAAAAGCTTCAGATTTTGTTTCTTGAAGATCGCTGCTCCGATGTAAAATCAAGCTTCTGTCTGGTTTCATTTACTCGTTTAGTTACATATCCTGGCAAGTAGAGATACAGTTTAAAGACATATATTTTTTCTTCATTAGAATAATTTCTTCCCTTTCTTTGAGTAATATTCCGAGCCCCAGCATGCCACTTGTTATCATTAGGTGTTATTATTTTCACTCCATACTTAATAGTTGGCAAGGCCTTCTTTTTATCAAATTAGGATTTGTTTTTCAATCTTGGTGAATGTGACAGAAGGGTTCCATTTCAGCTTCCAGCTGTACACATTATTTGTTTTGGAAACATTGCATTGGAGTCTTCACGAGCACATATGTCATGAAGGCACATTTCTGATGACCTTTCTCGTAATGTTATTTGTCCAAGCCTTTCAGCACAAGGGAAAAAGTTTAATGTGGGTCTTTTGCCTTCTTGACCAAAAAGATGCACTTTTTTTATTTCCACAGTCCTCTAAATTTGGTCTTGACATAGCCTTCAGGTGAAGGTAATTAGCAACTAAATGGACGTGGATATTCTCTTTTTAGTCTCTCCCTGGTTTGTTGGCATTCAGATTCAAATCCTTAGTTTTGTAGAGGAAGGCTCTTGATTGTCACTACAGGGATTCAAGACTTAACGGTTTTATTAAACCTCTAAACTGCAGTCAGCTCACTAATGAGTCGTTCGAAAAGAAAAACAGGAGAGTGTTTCAACATTGTATTTGGATGCAAATTATTGACAAGCAACTGAAAAACTAAGAATTATTATTTTGGCAATATAGCGATGATGGTGCTGATCACCTGATGCTGATCATGGAATTTCTATTCAACCACATCAAGAAAAAGTCTTGCATTTCAATTTTTGTGGGATGTTGGTTTCTGCCGGAGAATAAAAGTCTGCACATAACGTTTGAGGAACTGAAACTTTCACAAAAAGTGATTTGCATGTGCACTTTTCTGAGCTTTGAGAAGAAAATAGAGAAATGCTCCCAATTCTCACAACAATTTTATCTTTGAGGAGCCATGGGACAAGCTAGAGTTGTGGCTAGTTGTGCTGTGAATTGATAAAAAAAATAACATTTCCTGCAGCGAAAATTTTGACTTGGATGGCAACTGCAACAAAGAACATTTCCATACCAAAAATGCTTTTCCAAGGACAGAGCACCCTGATTAAAAACTTAATGAAGATACAAGTGAAAATGTAGATTAAACAGTCAGTGAATTCTATTTTAAAACTGGCAATTGAAGAGATAAAAATATTTTAAGAAAAGGTCTTTTGTGTATTGCAATGTGTTTCTTCACGGCAAGATTTCACACAAATATTGATTTTTTTATTTTTCATTTTATAAGCACCTTTAAATTTAATGTATGCATGAATATAGACAAATATTAACACAGTCAAGATGAAGGAGTGGATTCCTCTGAAGATGTCTATTATGTGTATACACATATCCACCCACTGCTTGGTCCAAGGCCGTCTGTGCACCTTTGCTGCTACACAGGGACTCTTAGTGATACAGCACGGCTCCCAGTGCAGGGAGCATGTTGCTGATGCCAACATCCTGTTATCTAAATCTGTCGGCAGTGTCTCATATAACAGTTAAGAGGCTAATCTACAGGGTGGGCAGGAGATAGAGAAATACAAAGCCCCTCTTGTTGCTTGCTTACCATTCTCCACATTCCTGGAATGTGTATAGACATGTGCAGACAAACAAAACCTTGCTCGAGGATCTTTCCGCTTTGCCCCCCTTAGGGTCAGACATGCTGTTGCACAGTGTAAATCACAATATGTTCTCAATGTGTGCCTGAACTCATTTGATTATTTGAATGAATATCTTTTCCTTTTTTGTGTTTGTGTTTTTTTTTTACCTTAGGCTAAAAGAGAAGAGCAGTAAAATAGTGCAAAAGATTAAACTTAATAAGGATGAGGACAAAAAGGTTGGCACTCTTACAACCCATTGAAGCGACGATTCATTCCCCCTGAAAAATAATTGTATTAAAAGGAATTCACTCATGTGTGTTATTTGTATTTCAGTGAGTGAGCCAATAAAAGTAAAAGTAAAAGTATTTATTTATTTATTTTATTTTATTTTATTTTCAGAAGGACATACTAAACAACAACAAACAAAATCAGTTATTCAGACCTTTTCAAAGGAAACCTGACACTGTGTAGTCTGTTGACATTGTTTGTGCTACACTGAACATGGGCCAGAGCAAGCAAAGGGTAAAGGTATAAAATAATAAAGGAAATAAGCCTATAACACCATCCTCATGCAGTTACATGCTCCTGTGACTACAGCTGCAAATATTGATCATAAGTAGTTTTTAAAGTCCACGGTCTACATGACCACCAGAGGACATGCACCCTGAGGTTCATTAGACGCACCGCATTGAACAGATGGTAAACAAAGAGCCATCCGAAGACTTTCAAGTTGAACTCCAAATCTCTGTAAGCGCTACAGAGACAAGAACAGAACAGCAACAACAAAAAGTAATACTTTAGTAGGGGCAATCATTTTCATGAATCATCACTTTCAATCAAAAATCAAAAGCAACATCTTAATAAATCATTGAACTTATAGAACTGTGATTAGGCAACGTCATTTTTTTCCTTTCTTTCTCTTTCTTTCTTTTTCTTTCTCTTTCTTTCCTTCCTTCTTTTTCTCTTTTAATCCCACATAGCAGTGATCATGAATTTATACATTGTTTTGCCAACACAACCTTAGTTTCACTGTATTTCCTTGAAAAAGTCTTTCTGAAGATTCAGTACATGTAAGTTTTCATTCTAACCACATGAGGTAACTCTTGAAATGGCCAGTAGCTACTTGTTAACACTAACACAAGAAATCTCAAAGTTTTGAGCTTTTCCCTCAGTTAGACGTCTCCCAATCTAACATTGGAAAATTGCTACTGAGCTAGTTTGCCTCTAATATAGACGCATCAGTTGAATGTATGCTTAGTTAAACAGTGAATGGAACTAAAAAGGGTTAAACCTAATGAATAAACAATGGCTTTAATAATTAAAGCCCAGGAGCACAAACAGGCACAGACTGGCACTCTAAACAGCTCTAAAGCAATGTGTTTCTAGCAGTTGTTTTTCTTTTCTTTTGTGAGCTCCATAGTTACATTTTGGCCTTTATCCTTTATTCTAGGCCTTTGTCACTGCAATTTTTGTGCACGGATGAAGGCCGGGCATGCAAAAACCCATCAGTTCCTCAATAACTATGACTCAAACAAGTAATTCTTTGTTCTTTGGGATTTCATTTGAAGGAACAAACTTATTCATCAATTTATGCAAGTATGCTTTTTTTTCCATTATGTCAATGTCAGCAAACACGGGAGCTGTTGATTCAACGACTAACTGGGAAGTTGCTGTTTCACTGCACTGTCTCATTACCTTCATCCCCCACCCTGGTGTAATTTTGAGATCAAAAGCTGTTTGAAGGTGCTTTTCATCTGAGACACATGAGACTGTAATTTCAGTATTTGTCTGTGCAATTAAGGTCAAGGACCTTGATGGAATCCTGTGACACAATATTAGTAAGTTTTGTGAATTAGTTTTTTTTTTTTTTTTTTTTTTTTTTTTAAAATAGAAGTAAAGTAAAATAAAAGTACAAAGCTTTCCATTTTACCCACTTCATATTTTGCCTGTATAAATGGTTGCAATAAGGAAGAATTGCTCAGATTTACGACATCTTCATTTATTTTTGAGGTTTTAAGTTTTTTTTTGTTTCCTTGTTCATGCCTTTCTGAAACGAATACCAGGACTTCACACATACTTATCAGATGAAGTTCCTGCCTATAGGCTGTTTCCAACCGCAACGCTGGAAACTGTACCCTCACAATGTTGCCTACATTGCACAATTGTACACCTGCAGGTGACACATTATCTTTTAGTCTCTATGAGACATCCCTTAAAGGGAAACATCTAACAGCATGATGTCATTTTCTTTTTTTTTTCTTTTTTTCCTTTCTTTTTTTTTCTTTATCTTTACAGAATTAAGAGAACATGTGACCCTGGGCTTTGGTTCTTGTCTTGTTAATGGAACATTAATAAGAATACCTGCATAAAAGCCTCCCTTTTTAAAGTGCCATTGTTAAAATTGGAATGTGGTTTGGAACAAAGCTTCATTTATTTCACTGCAGGAGGAGACTCGTTCTCAAATGAAAGGGAAATGTTGCTTCTATTAAGCTGAGGGTGTTGCATTCACAAAGCAGTAAAAAGCTTTTATGTATATGTTTTTGCATTTAAATGAAAGATGTAGGATTAAGAGGTGTTAGTGTGTCACTCTGTTTGAAATCTAAAGATAAGGCATGTCTTTACCATTGCCTCTAAAAAATAAAAATATATATATATATTCTTGGAATTTATATAAGGACAGACTGAAACCAGTAAATATTCATAGCAACCTTTTGTATCTTACAAGGCACGTCATGACTTGATGAGTTTTGTTTTGTCAGCTCACAACTTGCCTGTGGTCGGCTACATTGTAATTCAAAGAAATGATATGTTTGCAGACTTTTCAAAGGCCTGAGGCTTAAAGATACACCTTTAAGCTGCATTTATGCAATCATGAGCAAACAAGATTTCTTTCAAGGATACATTGGTGATGAGCTGAGAAGAGACGGCATTCATAATTTCCTCTTCCAACCTACAATTCGCTGGAAAATTCTGAGATGACCCAACTGTCTCTGTAACAATGATGGTATCATGCTGCTTTGAAATCAGGTGATGTGACGAGTGCAAGGAGTTAAACTGTCATCCTTTTATTTCTGTGAATGTCAGATACCTTTCAGTTACCCAACGTTTGTGGATGTCATGGTTCTGTTGGAGGAAGAACAAAGGAGGAAAGAGAAATTTTAAAAAAATGTTATGTTTGTGTAGTTTGTGCGGATCACTGCACTGGTAATGGCTGAACAACGAATAAAATTATTGTAATTAGGCTCTGGTAAAGGAATAAAATCTGGAGCATCAAATTTGTGGCTACTTGTAGGCAGTTATTTTCAGCTTAACGCTGACATATTATCACCTTTTAAAACTGCAAACTCACAGTGCATCATAATTATTCATTCTGAGTCCAGCTTTCACTCTTTTTAAAATCTGTTTTTTCACTGCTGGCTCTTGAGAGTAGTGGCTGGATCTGTTGCTGTTAAATATTCAACTTGCTAGACAGCAAAAGTTGCTGGCTTTGTGTGTATGCAAAATTTTGAGCTGCACCAAAACTTCTTCGTCTTCTGGCATCATCCCTTGGGGGTCGCCACAGCAGATCATTGTGATCAGCATATTGATTTGGCGTAGGTTTACATTAGGTGCCCTTCCCGCCGCAACCCTCCCTATGAGAACACTGGCTTATGACCCTTCAGTGGCTGGGTTTTACAATTTGAGGTTCAGTGTTCTGTCCAAGGACACTTTGACAAATGATGGGGATAGGGATTGATCCAACCTTCCAGCTGGAGGGCAGTTGGCCCTACCCACTGCCTCAAATTCTCACAGCTTAACAATACCAGGAAACGTGATCTGTCAAGCTCTGTTGGGGAATTCAGATTTAAGTTTTGGGGGTTTTCTTTCTTAATCATTTTCTATTACACATTATTGCTTTTTAATTAGAAACAAATGTAGATTCCCACCTCTTCAAATTAAGATTGATTTTCACCTTTTAATCTAATGTACTATAGATGTTTATGGCCACAACTGGCAAACTAGCAAAAAACATTATTACACAAACAAATTAAAAACACTTAAATGTGTCTTCTAATAACCACTGTGAAGAGTTGTGAGGAAATATTAGTTACTTGTGTTCAGTCCTAAAATAAAATAAAATAAAATAAAATAAAATAAAATAAAATAAAATAAAATAAAATAAAATAAAATAAAATAAAA
>JBAMYA010047552.1:0-10343 GCA_037176975.1 Arrhamphus sclerolepis
TTAATGCAAGTCTGTCACTCAGCACTTATCCTGCTCTCTGGAAAGTCTGTATCTTGTGTCTCTCCTATCGAGATGTGATATGTCTTGTGTTGTACAATGTGTGGCTTTGTTATATGACTGTCTGACTGTTATATATCTGTCTTTGTTTTTTAATACTACATGATTGTGCAGTTGCAATTTCATTGTGTCCTGGTAAAGTGACAAATAAAGGTATCCATCTAATAAGTCATATTGGTCAACATCAATTTATTTATTCATGTTTTAATGTTTGAGAGAGTCAGGTTTTTGTTTTTTTGCATCTTAGTAACTGAAAATAAATATATGCTTAGTGCTGCATATGATTATCGTCTGATTTCCATTCTGTGGTCAAACACTGGTCTAATCCTGCATTAATTCAGTCTTTACCATGGCGAGAAATGGCTATGTGTAATGTAATCTGATAAGAATCAGAATAAAGGACTCAGCTGCACTGCTCAGACAGATATTTCTACAGCGGGAAGCTCGTAACCATGTTTTTTCATTTCATCTCATTTCATTTAGATGCTAAATTAAAGTCTTCTTGGTGTCCATATGTTGAGACAATCAACCTTCTGTGTCCATCACAGTTGGAAAGCACATGCTGACATGCATGAGAAAGGAAACACGATTGAAAGACCAACTGAACTTCCCAGAGGTCAGTGAAATGTGGTAAATATTTTACATTTTTAATGTAATCACTTAAGAGCATGACAACGGATGCTAAAGTCACTGTGTCCAAACAGCATTTATTTTATTTTATCTAATTATCTTTGGGCTGGCTGTCTCTGTCTTTTGAGAGTGAATGTAAATGTCAATGAATCCATCATGTGTAGCAGATTTTTATTTTATTTGTTGCTTGTTGTTTTAGTTTTAGTTTTTCCTTTAAAGATCACCCCAGGGTCATTTTAAAAATTGTCTTTTGTGCTTAAAGATACACATTTCATGAGCTTTCAAAAAAAAAAGTTCTGGTGTCTGTATTGTTTGTGCCTGCACCTCTCAGGTCTATTTATGCCAGACAGTTCAGCACCTTATTTTACTTATCCTCAACTGTATATATAATTAAATATGAATTATGTAATAATTGCTGATTTCTGATTTTGTGGCCCTTTGGCGCTTCATTCACATATGAACCTCCTCTAGCAGATGAATTAAGTCATTTTCGGTCTACACCATCTTGACTATTATTTAGTCTAGTCGGCTGAGAAAAGGGTCCAGCGATTGTTTCACGCTATTTTAATCAGGCTTGAATTTTGAAGAGAAGAAAACGGTGGGTACAAGAATGGCAGCAGGAAGGGTGAAAAAGGCCAGGTGGGAAAAGAGTGAAAGGTTTTGAAGACTGAGCCAATCAAATGTGAGAAACTAACAGAGGACACGGGCACAGAGCTGGCTTCTCAAGATGACAGCGATGAGGATGATGAGTCTAGTAATTACTATGCAGCGCCACTGTGTTGCCAAGCACGAAGCCAAATCACTGGTAAGAATTTCCTTCAAATGTCATTTGAGCAAATAGAAAATAAACAAGATCTTTAAAGAAGATTTACAACTAAATAATCCCTTCGTTAAGTGCTTTTTGAGCGACTGATCTCTGAGAATGATGATGATACTTAAATGAGGCATCATAAATCTAACTGCAGAGGCCAGATAGGCTACCAGGATAAACAATCTTAGCATTATATAAACAACATCCTTTTGTAGAAAACACATTGGGCTGATGAATTCTCTGAGATCTATATTTTCAGAAACTTTTGGTGTTTTTAATGTTTGTTCAATGAGCTGCTGAGGTCTACCAAGTTCATCAGTTATTCTAATCCAGTCAGTTTTATAAGTGTTGCTACGATATACATTTAATTTGCTGCACTGTTCTAGATCTGGTACATACCAACCACCTTCTTAGTCTTTCCCTTCTGCCAGATCAATCTCCAACATTCTTCTACCAGAGCACAGACTATCTTCTCTTTATGTTCAAACCATTTCAATCCAGCCTTTCTTATTTTTTATCCAATATGTCTAATCCTGTCTGTTCCATTCTTCCACAGACGTTCTAAACTTCTCCAACTCTGCCACTTCCATCCCTGCTTTCTGACTCTTAATCAGTGCTCCTGTCTCCAAGGACTCACTGCTGCTCCGTCTCTTACTGCCGTACTACTACTGGTACTACTGGACCTTCTTCACATCTGCTTCTTGTATCTCACAGTTTTACCTTCTCCCCTTTCATTTACACATTCTGTGTCGCTGCCTCTGACCTTTACGCCGCCTCCTTTCCATCTGACTCACTACAGATGTCACAATGTCAAACCAAAATCATGTTCCATGTTAACAACTGTCTGACCTAATTTGTTGCAAACTAGAAGGGGTTCAGGGCAGATCCTTGATGCAGTCTCACATGTACCTGAAAACCCACCATTAGTCCTACTGCACATCTCACCTCTAGTATGTTGCCCTCATACATGTCCTGAACCTGTCCTGGGTTAGGAGAGTAGAGTAGAAGCACTATAGTCCAGTTTTGTAAGTTTTTCTCAGTCTTCAGCATGGCCTCAGGTCCTACTGGGATCACTTCAGACCTTGACTGGATTTCTGAGATTGGCAGTTTACCTGTAAGTTTTCATTGAGATCATGTGAGAATCATGAGGTAATCTGCTCTTTTAAAGATTTCTTACTGTGTCTTTCTGTTCCTGGAATTATACAGATGAAAATGTGTCAAATTATAAATGTGCTTTTCAACCTCTCCTGGTACATATTTCTAATATCTTCTAAAAGCCTCTGAAGTGTTTACCCACAGTCTCTACAGGTTGATTGTAACATTGATGAAATACAAGCCTTCTGATGGTGTTTTATTTTGTCTGTACCATTCTAGTGTCTGACATCCTGCCAGCACACCCTCTGTGTGTAAATTGATGCGGCTTAGCCACGGTCCAGCACCGAAATAGACACAACACCTTTCTATAGCTATGCAGAGTGGGTGGCCTTTTTTGGAACGCTTGTATAACACACCGCAGCACTTTTGGTAGGACAACAGCAGCTGGCATCCCTCTGTAGTTGCTCCAGCTCTGAAACTCACTCTTGCGTTTGGAAATTGGCACTAGTTTTCCACCGTTGTTAATGCTGTTCAACAATCTATTCAAACTCTCCACTCCCTTCTCCACTAGAGACTTCAATAATTGGATCAGTATGTTGTCAGGACCAACTGCCTTTCCATTCTCCATTCTTCATTCTCTTCAAAGCTGCTCTCACTTCAACCTGATTGATCCTTGGCACTCAATCACAGTGGTTGAATAATTGGATAAAGCAGTTTAAGTAGTCTTTCAATAACTACCTCAAATTGCAAATGAGAAAAGCTTCTCAACAGCGGAAACATTGGTCCAGGAGATTATAGGGACCAACCATGCTAACCCTCCAGCTTCCAGACCTCCTTCTGCCCAAGCACTTCCTCCAGCTCGGCTAGACAAGAAATGCAGTCTCGCCAGTGTGTCCTAGGTCTTCCTAGGAGGATTTCTCTCGGTTGGACATGCCCAACGCAGCACCCCAAGGATTGCCAGCAGGAGGCATTCAAATTAGATGCTTGAACTACCTTAACTGAGTACTCTTGATATGGATGAAAAGTGGCAATGTTCATAAACTGTCTCTTTACCACATCAGACCACTATAGCACCACTCCACCTGTCAATCAGCCATTCCATTCTTGGCTCATTTATGACCAATACGCCAAGATACTTAATCTCTTCCACTTGAGCCAGCACCTTGCTCCTCCTCCCGAGGGGGCTTGCTACTGAGAACCATCCATTATCTAAACCTGTGTAGTCCTGTGTAGGGTCACGGGGATCCGCTGGAGCCTATCCCAGCCTATCTTTAAGCAAAAGGCAGGTGTACACCCTGGACAGGTCACCAGTCTATCACATCTGAGAACCATGTCCTTATATTTAGAGCTGCCGTTTCTCATTCCTACTGCTTCACACATGACCACTCACTGGTCCTGTGAGAACTGAAGATCCTCGCTTAATGATGCCAGTGGGACCACATCTTCTACAAAAAGCACAGTAAAAAAAAGCAGAGACAGCAAATTCAGAGGCCTTTATGTTTAAAATGCTGAAGATAACATCCTCCTGAACACTAACCAGACAGATGCAAAGTTGCAGAAACTAATAAACTAAACAGAAAGACCTAATTAAACGTAAATAAGACATTCTGTTTTTGTTTTTTGTTTTAAAAAAAAAAAGGAAAAGAAAATTAAACTGGACTTTTTAATCATTCGGTTTCCACCACATTAAAAACAAGTTGGCTGGACTTGAATATAAATCTCCTGGGCTAAAAATTGGTCCCACCACAGCCCTGTTAACCAGTTTGTATTCAGTGTTAAAGTGTGTATTACGGACACAGCAGCTGCTAATAAGGCCCATATATTTTATTCAAAAAGCTCAAATGCCCAGGCAATGACTCATATATATTTATAACTATAGAAAAAATGCAGGAAGATTTTAGAAGAAGAGCATTGTTGGAACATAAAAAGGCTTAAATAACTTTTTCAGTTCTGTCATCTACAAATTTGTCTACAAAATGATGAAAAACAAAGTACGCTGAAAAGTTTCAGTATGGCAAAGTAATGGCAATAAACTGCGTTCACACAGTTCACTTATATATAGTTCACTTTTATATTTTGCAGTAAATAATCTGTTACAGAGTCTCAATTCTATGTTAGCTGTCATCAGAAGGACTGCAGGGTAGGCCTATCCAGTATTCATGTGTGGTCAGACTAAGAAATGACAACTCAAAATGCTTAACCTGAAACCTGGTCCATCTTCCTCTGTTCTCATGTTCAATTCATAATGCCTCTTTATGCTGAACTCAGGCCATGGAAATTACATGACAGTGTCCCGATGCTACACATGGTTCTCAGTGATATACTTCCGCTACACATTCGGACTGCTCAGCAACAGCGACAAATGTCCCTCATCACCACTGGGGGTGAAACCCAACACATGGGACACGATTGCGACGGCAGCGTAGCGAATCATGCTCTCACATCACTTGTATCCAAGAAATTTGATTGGTTATAGAATTGGAGGGCAATGATGAAGAGTCAAATGATTTTAGTTGAACTGACAGAAATCTTGCTGTTAAGTCTCCTCTATAAAAGAAAAAGACAACCTTGGGTTCATCCTATATTACAGACAAGGAAACAGCATGGTGAATATTAAGGCTTTTTCTATCACTAAGGTGGACATCAAGGCTGATCCAGACATGCGACGGCCTTTTTGTGTTTCTCGATAATCACTGAGTGAAATGTCATATATATAATGGGATAGTTAATCACAGCTAAAATGATGCTTTCCTCCATGGTGCTGGCTGAAAGTGGCTCCCTGTGTATCGAGTCCCTTACACTATAGAAGTATGCACTGCACAGAATCTTTGAGGATGTCATGAAGATTCAGGTACCAAGATATAAAGGAACAGACCCATAAGTTATAATGTGAGCCCTAAATATATTAGGTTATTTATTAAGATTCAATTAACTTTTTACAGTTGCAAACAGAAGCTGTTGACATTAATTGTGTGTAAGTGTGTATATGATTGGTGTGAATAAGGACATTTAGGAGTTACTAGGGAGTTTATTTAGACACTACAAATTAATTACACACACTTTCACTCCAGTGTCTTTCATGATCAGAATTGTACAATTTTGATAGGTCTTCAGCCTATAGATGCAAGGTATATCATCAACACTCACACACCAGTATCACATGGGAAATAGAGGAAATATAATGAGCAACCTTTATTTTTGAATGAAAGAATGACTCTTGACACAAAAAATGCTTTTGAGCTGTCTATCCATATTCCTTAGAACAATACTTCATCATGACCAGCAGAGGGAGCCAGAGGTCACTGTAAAACCTCCAAAGGTTTTCTCCACCAGAGGGAACCACATGTCCATCAGTCTCAAGACTGAAATTGAGCTGTTAATCAAATCCTCCCAATTGAATCTGCCCACCTCAACTCTCTCATTTTAAAATAAACAATAGTTGTCATAACCTGACAAAAATAAAAGACTTAGTGTCTGGTCCAAATTTCAATTAATGCAAGTCATACTAGTGAGCGGGCTGCATGTCATTGACAAACTGAAGCTAGAAGTCCACGGTTCAAAAACTAGTTTAAGGATGCAGCCACAGGATAATTCCAAATCTTTCAATAAAGCTGTAAAATGTCTTCCTGTCTTTTCAATGTTTTACATAATTTATTCTGGCTTCATACATGTGATTGGTGAAAAAAAAAAAAAAAAAAAAAAAACCTGAAAAAAAAAAAAAATCCTGTTTTCAAAGTTGAAAGTTTTTCCTTTTTTTTTAATTTTTTCAAGGATTTTGTTTTGTCTCCGCCACTGGGTGGGGGAAAAAAAAAAAAAAAAAAAAAAAACATGAAAGAAAAAACAACGTCTGTGTTTAAAGTTTACTAGAAGAAATGTGAAGTTGGTAATGTGCTTGAGGGGATGAAGGGATAAAAAAACACTCCTAAGTACAGTTATTACACACAAAAAATATTTTGGGTCTCTAAAATATTGTTCAAAATGTCTACATAGGATTGTAGGATAATGTGATATGATACATGGATTAACTTCATTTCTATTTGTATTTATTGTACAAAACAGGAGAGATGGTTCTTTGGTGTTGTCTTCAGATTTATTTTTCTTTCAACATCTATCATCTTTAGTATGAGGAAAACAATGCATAATGTTAAATTTGTTTCTGTTTTTAAAAACATGGCTTAAGCTTGTATTTAAATGGCAGATTGTTCACTTGGAGACTCAGTTGTAGCATCCTACATTTTTCAGGCCCTGTTACTTTCTTGTTCTAACATGTCTATGGCATGACAAACATGAAAGTGGAAACTGAGTGTTACCATATGTCTGATATAACGCTTGAATTTTAATCCAGGTAGAACCTTTTCACCTGTTTTATTTCAAAGCTGCTCTCTCAAAGCAAAAAAAAAAAAAGAAGAAAAAAAAAGCTGAATATAACGTTGTGTATGAATGTTAAGGAATACAATCCACCTGTTAATCTTTGAAGTGAAAAATGCAGTGCTGAAGAAATATCGCCATGCATTTAGTGACAAAACACAGAGTCTGTCTGGTTTCACTGGCATGAAGAATTACTTCACACAAAACAGGACTTGAGGGGCAGGGTGGATTGGCTTTGGCACAACTCAAGCTTTGCATGAAGCGGCACTGACTTTGGTCTTTTCCAGTCACTAACAGCCAAAGACAACCTCATGATGTAGACTGGGACTTCGGCCAACATGCGGCTGGCCTGCCTCAGCTGACTAAATTATATCAAAGGAGCCTCTCTACTGTGGTGGCCCTGCTGCCACCATCTTTTCAGCTATCATTATTTGGTACACAAATTCTGTCTGGGCCCTGGCTCTGTCCAAAGGTTTAAAACATACCTAATAATCAGCACACTTATGGATATTACCTCAAAGATATTGCCAAAAAACATACTGTATCATCTTTTTTTTCTTCCCTACAGTAAATGGCTTTTGGCTTTTTGCTCTACAGTAAATGACTTCTGCATCCTTTGTTGCTTTAATTGCAATGATGACAACAATTCGATCTAAAATTAAGAAGAAACAACTGCAATCTCACTCTTGTCTCTAAAGCTGGAAAAGGAAATGTTGGTGAGAGCATAATATCATATAATATATGTGACTTTTGATTAGTTTACTTAAAAGGCTAATGGATTCTTTTTCCTTAGTGGTATTGGTGTTGCTACATACAGTAAGACAAACCTTTCTCTCGCACAATCATCTTTCTCATTTGTCTATTCACCTCATCTCCCAGCTTCTGGCAGGGCCGCAGGCATCCAGAGAATGCCTGACATGGGGTTTGGCCAGTCGGCACGACATACCTGCGGCGTGGCAAGGCAGGGCTTAAGGGGAAATGTGGCGCAGATGCCACTCAGCAGCTCTGTCTAAACTCCATAAGTGGCTTCAGACATGAACACTAATCCACTCAGTGATGAGAAGCCCCAAGTCTGATAGCCTAGCAGAGGCCTGCCAAGCCTCTTCAGGCAAAAAAAAAAAAAAACCTTCAAAGGGAACGGTTTCTTTTTTTAAATGAAATTGTAATTTTTTGGTACTTGCTTTCATATTTTTCCTTCTTCTTAAGAAATATTTACTTTTGTGAGTCAGAGCGGAAAAGTCTCCCTTTCCTCTCTTTTTGTTTAAAGGTACATGAGTGGTGTCATCTACAAGCACATATAAAAATTATAATATGTTAGCTCATTTGTGTTGATGTGTGACAGGATGTATTAAAAAACTGGGAAAAACCCTTTACAACTATAAAGAGGAGGCTCCAGTAGACAAAAAATCCCTAGTTTGCAAGTTAAATCTCTTTCTATGAATATTAATAAAATACCTAGATACTAATTTTGTTACTTAGGATTACATACAGAGGTGTTTGTTCTTTTTTCATGAAAAAAATATTTATGCCTTAAAATGTCTTAAATTTACACTATTACCTCATTCTGTCACTTGGCATCTAAGAATATGCAAATCAGTGTCGCCTTCCCCCATCAGCACAAGACTGAGGCCTTGAACACTTTCTCTTTGCAGAGGTAAAATTGCCTTATGAGATGTTCTAATGAAGAATAAATAGCACTGAACAACATGACTGAAACTTTTTCAAGTAAAATATGAAATCCCAAACATCTGGTGTATTGGAAGAATTGTTCTCTTTCTTCTGATTAACAGTTGTAGGAAACCTTTCCTTAATTTTACATTAAAATTACCAGTAACCAGTGGTTGTTTGTGCATGTAATTAGTTTTCTGTTTGGTTGTGGACCCTCTCTCATGTCAGTCCTGCTGTGTGTTTACTGTGTCTGCTTTGCTTGTCTCCCCTCAGTGTGCTTTGCAAAACTCAGGCAGCGAGTAGAGCGTGGAGACGTCCAGACACAGCACAGAGTTGTGGCGCACGCGTACGGCAGATGAGACATAAATCTATAGAAACACAGAGAGAGAAACAGAGCAGAAAAACAGCAGTAGAGACTCTCAAGCAACTGGAAATTAGATGAGAGTGCACAGATGAACATTGCTTATTGGCAAAACAGTTTTGGCTTTGTTTTTTTGCTGTTCATTGCTGAGCGTCCATGCTGATTCTCCTGTTTTGCCTATTACTGTATGTGTATTATATAAATATTGAGTACCTCATAAAACCATACTTCAAAGAAATCAAACAATCTCACAAAGCACTTTAATCCAATGGGCCTCCTATGGGCGCAGAAGTTACCTTGCTCTTACATTTCTCTGTAGGACTATTCTTGTTTGGTCTCGTGTTCTCATTCACACTTTCGTCTTTACTTTCTTGAGCCTCTGAATCAACCCTGAATCAACCCTTTAGCTCTGACAGCTAAATTCATTGGCAACAATACACAGTTGTGACAAAAGACAACCTGGGTATAAGTCCAAAGTTGTCTGTTTTTTTGCTGAAGCAGTGACAGTAAATAAATAAATATTTCTTCAAATGACATTGAAACTGATATTTTAATGTGAAAGAAAGGCTTTTGTGCTATTACCTCTCTTGGCTTCTTAGAAATATACCAACCGTTGCTATATTGTGTGCATTCACTAGTTATGGCACTTTCATCCATCACCTCATTTGTTTTCAATTTCCCCGCCCAAACACCTCCATAATGCACCTCAGATTATGTCTGAACACAGAGTCATGTTGCATTCAGTTTTGTTTGGAAGAAATTGAAATTTGCAATTCAAATGACCGCCTGGGTTAGATCACATGACAAAGGGTGAAAAGATTGTTGCTATATCAACAAGTTATCTGAAAAAATAAACTCACACACTTTCTTGAATTTGGTTAGAAACATAGTGTACTCTTATAACACATGCTTAGCTCAGCCACTTCTCATTACAGACCCATTGAACTGACTTCTGCGGTCATAAAGTCTTTTGAGTGCCTTGGCTTGACTCATCTCAAACTCATCACAGACTCTCTCCTAGACCCCTTACAGAGCTAACAGACCAGTAGATGATGCTGTAAACATGGCCCTCCACCTCATCCTCCAGCATCTGGACGCTCCAGGATCCTATACCAGGACACTGTTTGTGGACTTCTGCTTTCAACACTATCATCTCAGCTCTGCTTAGAGAAAAGCTCTCTCAGCTGAACGTGCCTGACCCCCAGTGAAGGTAGATTTCAGACTTCCTGACAGGTAGACGGCAGTTCATGAGGATGGGGCAGCATGTCTCTGACCCTTGGACCATCAGTACAGGAGAGGGGAGGAGGGGGAGGGGGGGGGGGGGGGGGGGGGGGGGGGGGGGGGGGGGGGGGG
>JBAMYA010047553.1:0-10342 GCA_037176975.1 Arrhamphus sclerolepis
ATCTTATAAGATTCAAGTGAATCATAGTCATTATTTGAAGATACACGTGTTCTGCAACTACAATTAACCTGTATCATCATCAGTCATTTAATGCTCTGTCTTAATTAGACTGAGCTGCTCAGCATTAACATCTGAACTGTTGTCTGAAAAGTAAACATTACAAATCCCAGATATCCATATTTGGTACTGCAGCCCTCCAGCCTCTGACAGCTTGATATTCCCAAGCCTAACTTAATGATAGCAGACTTATCCCACATGAAACAAACAAAGTAGAGTCTGGAGATGGAACAGAATATTTGAGGTTTCTAAATAGAGGCAAATATTACCCAGCTGGAGGTGGTGTCGTCACTGGGGTGGTACGGGTGGAATGCTACAGACCAGGGAGTTAAAGAGGCGCAAACAAAGCCAGGATCTAGATTAAAGCTAGTGGAAAGAATCCTCCCTCTGGTGGCCAATGCCCCAGTTATACCCTCAGAGAGCACAAGGAGTGACAGTCGTCACTGGCGCTGCACATATGGACTCCCCCACATGTCTTCCACATCGGTGAACAGTCAGCATGAAATCCTAGAAGCTTATGCAGGGCTCTTTAGTTTGTTAGGAGAGCGGAGATGCAAGCAGTGCTAAGAGACGCTTTCTTTGCTATTCTTGGCAAGATACGTTGAACACTAGGGTGCAGAGAGGCTGACAGAAGGCTCTGAAAATACACAAAGAGCAATCTGCAGTATCAACAGCTAAATTGCGCAGAACATCGGGTTCAGACTCCAGCAGACCGGGTCACCCAAATTACAAAGGAATTCCAGAAATTTGGAGGCTGTTGAGTCTTTTCAGCAGGAATGTCCCAGTTATTTCTGATAACCCACAGACCCCATGGTAAATGGTTTACAGATGAGCTGCTTTCTACTGAAGAAAATACTCTCCAAAGAGTCTGAGGATGAGTCCTCATTCTACTCAGACCTTTGACATACAGGCCACCAGCAGGTTAAATTGGTTCCACATGTTCTCAACAGACCTGGAGAAAAAAAATATAAAACATTCTGTGTATTATATACCTCAAATAAACTCATTTAATAATATTTCTTGTAGTAAGAAGATGAAACCTAATAATTTTGGAACTCTATGAATGAATGAACAGTTCTGAAGAACTTGCTGATTCTTGTTTGAACTCAGCGATCAGTTTCATCACAAATGAAAATTCCTTTCATTTGTATTAGGAAATAACCAAAACTATTACCTCTCTGTAATATATCAAGTATGTCCCAACTACTTAACATTTAATTGTTCTGTAAAAGTTTATACATCATCTTTTCAATTCAATCTTAATCTTTCAACATGGTTTTCAGTCATGCTTACATCCACATCCCAAAACCTTATTTGCCCACTTAATTCTGTCATGTTCATCACCTCTCAGCTGGAGGACGAGCTGCTCGCTCTGCAAAAGAAACTGAAGGGAACAGAGGATGAACTGGACAAGTACTCAGAGGCCCTGAAGGATGCTCAGGAGAAACTGGAACTGTCGGAGAAGAAGGCTACAGATGTGAGTTAACCACAGAGGTGACATCTGAAACACATCATTCAGATTGCAAAGTATCGATATACCCTCTCCCAGATGGATTCAAACTAAATGATGGTAAAATGATGAGTACACAAGGAAATGGCCAACCGTTCTAGTCTTTTTAACAAGTGAAAAAGCTTTGAACTACACACTCACATTCACACAGCAGTTCTCAGTCGATACAGTTTTGTGGCAGAAATTATTTTTCCCTGTGAACATATTGTTTTACGGAAGAAACCTTTGACACGAGGAATTTGAAAACCAGTAATGAAAAAACTGACTTCTTGGTGCACCGTTATACCCCTGATATGTACAGCTGCTCCATAACAGAGTAACAAAGACCTAAGTTCTTCTCCGTCAAAATGAGCTTTAACCAAATTACTAAATGAAGTGCTCACTGCTCTCAGACTGTTGCTACTGTTGCTTACACAACCCAAAAAAGGCAATGTCTAGACTCGCCTCAGCATTTGGTTGTTTAAAGTGAAAAACCATGGTAACAACGCGATTAAAACGTTGAAGTTTAGTTACATAATAATACATAAAAAGAGGGAAAAGACAAGAAAATCTGGGGGATATTTATTCCAAAACAAATTGTCATGGCATTTAATCTGAAACTCTTTCTTTGTGTGTGCTATTCAGCTTTTGTATAAAACGAAAGAATTCTGAAATGAATCATGAAATGACTAATTTAAATCTTACAACCGAAGCACAGCTGACAATGAACTTACTGGTGGCTCACTGAGCTATTTCTCAAGCCGAGACAAAACTCAACAAGCCCGTAGCTGACAAGGAATTCCAGGAATGCAGCTTAAGCAAACAGAGAACCCCATACTGCAGTGTTTAATGAAATCAGTGCTTTGGCCTTTTTTGGGGTGGAGAGATTGTATTCTCTTCTGTCTGGCCTTACAGTGCTTACAGTACAGTCTATGTGCGATTACGTATGACAACAGGACTTTGAATACTGTTTACAATGATGTCACGCATTTATTGCACAAACATCTTTTTCCAGGAACATCTCAGGTTGCTGCACAACATGACGAGATCTGATTAGTTGGCATTGTTAAACATGCTGTCAGCTGCAGACAGACTGGGTTTAGTGACACCATCAGTATCATTTTAATGGCAAGAACACATCACACACACACACACACACAGAGGGATGTGCCCTTTTTGAAATTGATATTACAGCATTGGATTACTCACTTTCAAGGTACAGCAAATAGATTAGGCTGGGTAATGCTACTCTGATCTAGGTGGCGATGTCATAGTACCCAAAAAAATCTGATCAACTCCCTGAAAAACAGATTTGATGACTCAAAATGACCCAGGCTGACCCCAAAACAAATTCTGTGTTTCATTTACCTTAGAAGTTGATTATCATTACACCCTTGTTGACCAAGTTGCAGCATCAAAGTTGGAAAGTGACCTTCCCCAAATGTTGGACTTTTTGATCAACAAAAGCAATATGAATGTATAACAACATTGTATTCATCATTTAGCTCATGCAAACATATCCACTGATAATAATAATAATAATAATAATAATAATAATAATAATAATAATAATACAATGTGCTTTCTTGACTTAAAGGGACACTGTGTAATACTGCAGGTTGTCTATTAACAAAAATGGATCGTTTCATTCAAAAGTATGACCTTATTAATTCGTAATTACTTTCATCCACAAATCACAATGTTCTAGTAGGTCTTGAATTTGCCATTCATACATACATCATGTTGACGTATTCAATGGTGATCTCAATGTTCTGTCGCCATCTTGAAACTACAGTCCACGGCAGGGAACATCCAGTAAAATACAGCTTTGCATTTCATGTTTGCGCTAGCGCTACTGGTAGTTGGCTACAAACTCTCGCCCAGCTCCAACCCATCCACTACCTTGCGGTCTTCTTCCTCTCCCTCCCCCTGTCTCAGTAGTGGATTCTTCTAAAATGGATGTCAGACTCTAGAAAGAACATTTTTCTGTCAAAGCTACAAGGTATTAGAAGAAGCAATTGCTGCTGATGAACTCTCACGTCTCCATGCTGACCGCGTTACGTGTGCGTTCTGGCTGATGGTCTCTGGTGGTGGTGGGCAGCCTCCAGCGGGGGATTGGAGAGGGTGTTGACATGTGGGTGTTGACATGGGGGGGGGGAGGGTTGCCAGGTACCCACACTCATCTCTCACTGCCCAACATTGGGGAACCCGCCACCTCACGAGCTCCGTGAGCCTCTATCCCTCTATAAATATAATATAGTGGTCTTCATATTCAGTTGTTGCTGGCTGATATTAGCACTGAAGTATTTGATCTAAAAATAAAAACAGACAACATTATAAGTTGTCTTGTAATGGACATATTTGACATTTTTCTGTCTAAATAATTAAATGAAAACAACAACTATTTCACAAAAACTAATCTCATCAGCTGAGAGAATACTACTAGAAGTTGTGTTGGTTGATGACTTCTCTGTTTCCCAGATCAATGACATTTCTCGGCAACCGTAGATGGAAATGAGTCTTGGGAAAAGGAGCGGAATAAAGAATGGGAGAAAATCTTACACAGTGTCCCTTTAAAGCAGCACAAAGGAACTTTTACTATTTTTTTTACTCTGCAGGTCCCCCTATAGGCGTGGTTACATTGCTTTTACGATCCTCTTTTAGACTTACTCTGGTTTAGACTTACTCTATGAGCTTTGGTTTTATTGTTGATGTGTGGCATAGTGTCATAAACCAATTATGCAGTTGTCACAATTAACAGCCAGGAGGGCAGTTCAGATATTTTGGTTGGTTTAAAGTCTATAGTTTGGGAGAGAAGAGGATGGAGAGGATAGGGTTAGATGGAGATGAATGATTTGCTGTGGTGACCCCTGAAGGGACCAGCTGAAAGGAAAAGAGGAAGAAAGGAGAGATCACAAGGGATGCTTTCCAGAAAATAAGCAAATATGCCTTCAAATTACTTTGAAACTATTATATTAACACACAATGTGAACAAAATAAGACAAAACGAGACCAGAATCTGGGGAGGGCACGAGCCAGTGCTTCACAACACACCTTTTCATTTTAAATTTATTAAATAGAAAGGAGAAAGGTGAGAGGAGCAAACAGGTGACAATGTATGTGTGTGTGTTTGTGTGTCGATAGGGGTTGCGGACCCATATATGTAAACGCAGTGCAAAATCAGAAAGGGAGAGTAAATCCAGGTTTTGCTCTCAGGATGAGAAGGGGGAGGCAGTAGGGGGCGCTGAAGGTCAGCTCTTCAAACAAATCAATTTACATTCCAAACCACTGCAGGTCAGCAAGGATGAACAGGATTATCACCGCCCCATTTACTACCATTCACCCTCCCTCCTCTCTGTGCCAAAAAAAAAAAAAAAAAATCAATTAAATTAAATAGATGCATGCATAACCTACATTTCGCAAATCTGTTTTTTGTGCAATCAAATCCAGGTTATGATTAAACTATGAGTCATACAGTTCCTCTCCCTCAGCCTCGCTCACCCTCCTATCAGATCACAAAAATGCAGCATGTGTAACACCTTAAGTTTGCCATAAAAGTCCACAACAGAAAACCCACACTCCCACTCACGTAAAAAAAAAGAAAAGAAAGAAAGAAAAAGAAGTGACATTACACAAAAGCTTAGTCCCTTCCCCTCCTCAAACCCGTGATATCATCCCAGACAGGCTTCTTCATAGGATTGGAGGATCTCGTCATAAATTTCCTGAAAACTCCCAGCCCTCTTTTTTCCCTTTCCTTTCCACCCATCCCAGCCCTGCACGTCCTGATTTCCTGCCTTAAAAAAAGAAAAAGAAAAAAAACTTTTTAGCGGAGTCTGAAACGCAAAAAAGAGGGATCAATACATCGCCGATCATCTCTCGGGACTCTTCTCGTTCGTGTTTGAGGAGGAAAAAAAAATCACATAATCTAAATCATGGATATGGTAAAGAAGAAAATCCAAGCTCTCCAGCAGCAAGTTGATGAAGCAGACGACCGAGCCCTGGCAGTACAAAGGCAGCTGGACATAGAGCGAGAACAGCGCGAAAAAGTGAGATAAAGTATCTTTTCAAGACTTATCTTTTATTAGAGATCAAGTCATTTACACTCGACCAGTGCTTTTATAGAGATAGTGATATACATGAAGCCTAACGCTCATAAAAGAAACTAAAACTTTTCTAGCAGGTATCATTTGTAGATTTGGGACTTTACAATCTCGATTTTTGTGTTGCAAGATTGAATGTTACACTTTAGACGCATCATTGCGCGATCTTTCTTTGCAGACTTTTGTTGGGGTGTGTTATCTAACCTCAGCCCTCCCCTTACCCACTGAAACACCTACAAACGCAGCCAGATTCCTCTGTATCATGTTAACAGTTTAGAGTTACAAAAAACGCTTACAGTTGAAAAAAAAGTTGAGAAAGAAAAGGTCTGATAACTTCTACTTTTACAGATCCACGGTGAGAGACACCAGGAAACTGTTCTTGCTTTTTCAAACAGCCACAAGTCTTTGTTCCGCTCGCCCTTTGAGCCTTTTGAATGAACAACGTTTGACACAAAGCCTGTCAGGAATAAGGAGCTGTAATCCTTCCTCCTCCTCCTCTTCTTCGGCCACAGGAAGAAGGAGAACACACGCATATGGCTATCTGTGATATCAGTCCAGCAGGAAACAGCTTGTGAAGAAGCAGGCCAGCTGTACCATTTCAGATTTTTCAGGGTTAAATCTGTCTCTCTGTTATCCAGAGTCAGCAGGTTTTCAAAGTATGCGGTCGAGTCACAGAGGCTGCTTAAAAGTGAAAATGGGAACTTTTCCAACACAATTAAACATGAATAGATGCAAGTCCAAAGAGTGTCCAGGAGTTTTGTGCAGCAGAGGTTGGACGCTCACTTTCATGCATGTAGAATGTACCACAGCAGAGCTTTCAGGACTGGACCACAGACTGGTCCAGTACATTTATAGTGAATAATGAAAATGTTTAATATTCTTCAGAGAGTAAACTGCCTCTCTGGGATTATTTTTTCGTTTTAAAATTTGGCTCAAAACAAGGAAATAGGGATTCTGACCTGTCAACAGGGGGCGATCAAGATGTTGATGTAAAGTATAAGGTCTGGACTCTTATCAGAGGCTGCACAGGTATCACTTCCATTGTCCAGCAGACAGTGTGGCAGAGCAGGCAGTAATAATTTGTTGTTTCTATACTATGCATTGAACACATCAAATCAATTATCACTGACTTCCTGTTACCAATAGGGGGCACTGTTTTTGTTTGTTTGTTTTAACTCATCGCTGGCTCTAATATTCATTTAGTTTTGGACTCTGGGACATGAGACGTTTTTGATATTTTTGAAAATTACATTGTGAATAAAATGCTGATCTCATGCATTCTCAGGGGAATCTTTTTTTGTCATTTGTTACCAATTTTCGTACACATGATTTTGTGTAGCATGAAGTCGGGCTCACAATGGCTGTATTGAATGTGCATGAATCAACAGCTGTGTCATAGTTACGTTTGCCTATTCCTTCTACCAACCTTTCTGTTTTGGACACAATATGTTTTTAATGTCTGAAATATTGCCTACACACTGTAACGTCTGCAAAAGTTGCACAATGTTGCAGGAATGAGGTCATAATTAAACCAGCGAAAGCTTCAACCAAACGTTTTTGCTGAGATCAGCTTCCATGACTCTCACCTCGAAACACTGCATCTCTCTTGTCATGCGTCCAGCGTGCATGGTCTAATCCGTTAATATATGAGTCAAGGTGGCATTCATTAATCTCCACATGCAGCTTTGTTCAAATTCTGTTGGGAACATCACTGTGCTATTGTACCACACCCCTTCACAAAGCCCACAAGACACTTTTATTTTCATCATTTCTTGCTCTTATGCCGAGTTATATGACTTTGCAATTATGACTTTGCACAAGAACACTTTGGCTTTTCAAAAATGTTCTCTTTTAAAAGGAAGAATAGATATAAGACAGAACTTGCACTTATTGTTGCTCAGACCCTAAATATTAATGAGTAAGTTATAGTATTCACAATACTTGATTAGATTAGTACTGTATTTATGCTTAATTTTTTGATTCGGTGATTTTTCAAATATACAGGCACATGGTCCATAGTTGACCTTTGACCTCTCTCCTTGTGGCTACAGGCTGAGGGCGAGGTGGCTTCTCTGAATCGCCGCATCCAGCTGGTGGAGGAGGAGTTGGACCGAGCCCAGGAGCGACTGGCCACAGCCCTGCAGAAACTGGAGGAGGCTGAGAAGGCTGCAGATGAGAGTGAAAGGTGACTATAAAAATATGCACAAACGCATGTGTTTAAACGCATTTGAAGACATTGTGTCCTATTCCTGATGGTGTAGGTACTACGCTGCCTGCAGTCCTTTGCAATTACCATGAAAATAAAAAATAATTAGCATACATAAATTAGTTGGCTTTAAAAACTCACATTGTCTCTGACAAACAGGAAAAGCTGATGGAGTGTGTTATTTTAAATGTGTGAAAAATACATATAGGTTTATTCAGTTCTGTTCAATTATTATCACTGTCAGTCTGTCATTATCCAAAGTTATAACTGCAGAGGATCGAGAGAAGCCTCTGACTCATGTAATGAATGATTGTGAAGATGATATGCAGTGTTTTCCATTATTTTTATTTCATGCCACAATGGTCTTTACACAGTCCGCTCTAGAGGCTCCATAATAGCCCCTTAGCACTTCTTTATCAGTTTGTGAGCTTAAACATCCTAAGAAGTAGCATCTGCTCTGTTCCTTCTTGATGCACAGCCTCAATATTGCGTTTCCAGTCCAGTCCGTGCTCCTCCTCTTCTCTGAGGATGGAAGGTGTTTAGGATATTCCTGGTCTTGCTCATGTTCAAGATGAGATGTTCCCACACCGTGTCACAAAGCGGTCCACCAGTTTTCTGTGCTCCAGTACTTCCGGAGATGGCAGGACAATGAATTATGCAGCAATTCCTGCCCAGACACACAACCCTTCAGTGTCGCTAAGACTTATCTCAGACTTATCCTCTCATTGTAAGCAATGAGGTGACTCTGCAGGTATGCAGCCGTGTGTTCTGCAGTTTCATACGTAACGTTGCAAACTGAAACAGACACTGCAAAAGATTCCCGAGCATCTCCAGACAACAGAGCTGTTGAGGTGTCACATGGAAGCTATTTTGTGTCAACAACTAAAATCTCTTTAACACAGAGGCATTTCTTAAAGTTAAAAAAAGTCTATTTTCATTATCAAACTTGCCGAAGTTTGTAACACTCTTGGCTACTTAAAAACACTGCAAAGGCTTGTAATAAATTACTCCAGAAGTCATTTTGGCTTGCTGAATCCATCAGTTACAGTTTTCCGAGCATCTTCACAACATTAAGAAAAAAAAAAACTGCTGACATGCTGCTGAAGCAACAGATACAGTCATAACTAGGCAAGATATTGATTGTATTTTTTAACTGGAGGCTGCAATTTTTCTGCTTTTTTCTGCTCTATCATGTCAGTAACAACCAGGTTGTCAAGTCTCTGTTGAACTGAAGGTTGAATATTTTCCTCCCTTTACAGAGGCATGAAGGTGATTGAGAACAGAGCCATGAAAGATGAGGAGAAGATGGAGATTCAAGAGATGCAACTCAAAGAAGCCAAGCACATTGCTGAGGAAGCCGACCGCAAATACGAGGAGGTGCAGACTCGCAGATCAGCTGCTTTGCAGTTTCCAAACAGATCTGATGACATTTCTGCTTTTGCTCAGCTGTGAATGCGTGTCTTTTTAATGACAGGTTGCCCGTAAACTGGTAATCCTCGAGGGTGAGCTGGAGAGGGCAGAAGAGAGGGCAGAAATCGCAGAACTGTAATCACAAATCCAACGAAAAGCTACATTCAGGCGCCGTATTCATCTGTATGCAAGATGGCATGACAGTTTATTTCCCTGTTCTTTCAGGAAGTGTGGTGACCTGGAGGAGGAGCTGAAGAACGTTACCAACAACCTCAAGTCTCTCGAGGCTCAGTCTGAAAAGGTGAGTGTCACACCAGCTTGAAAATTAGATGAAAAAAGAAAGAAAGAAAGAAAAAAAGTGTTTGCATTTTTCGGCAATATAATTACTGAACCATTTATTTTTTTGTGTAGTACTCTGAGAAAGAAGACAAATATGAAGAGGAGATTAAAGTCCTGAATGACAGACTTAAGGAGGTAAATTCTTCTACCCTTTAGCTGTCAGTACTTATGGATGTGAACTGGGACGAGATAATTAATATGTTTACTGTTTTCCTAAGGCGGAAACCCGTGCAGAGTTTGCAGAAAGGACAGTGGCTAAACTGGAAAAGACCATAGATGACTTAGAAGGTAGACTTCATCTCAGTCATCCCTTTCCAATCCTCTTTCCACATATTTGTTTAAATATCTAATATGCCTAATCTTTTAATCTTGTCTCTGTCATTTCTTTCTTTTTTTTCCTGCCCGGCCTGCACAAATCTCCCTCTGCTGATCTTCCTCCTCCTGCTTCCTCTTTGCCATTTGACCTGCAGACGAGCTGTACACTCAGAAACTGAAATTCAAGGCTATTAGCGAGGAGCTGGACAATGCCCTCAATGATATGAACACCTTATAAAGCTTTCATTTAGCTAAAGATGATTTCACTTTCATTTAGTCTCTCTTTGCCTGATCAGAAGTACTTTGTCTCTTCTCCTCTATTCCTTTCCGATTTTGCATTGAACTGAAGCTCAATAAAGACATTTTTTCCTTTTTCATCCTATCCTGTCATTCATTCACTAACCCTGTCACTGTGCTATATATATA
>JBAMYA010047554.1:0-10342 GCA_037176975.1 Arrhamphus sclerolepis
GGTGGTGAAACCTGTGATGCTGTGGTTCCGAGGTAGCACTTCACAGGTTTCACCACCATCTTGTACAACTTTCCTGCCATTCTTGTGGACACTCCTGTTAGATGTGACTGGTTATCACCAGTCACATCTAACACTTCTCCTCCAGTTCCAACCTACTGGCACAAAGGTCGCGCTTCTTCACCTCTGTGGTTCTGACTGGTCAATATGACAGGAAAAATGCCTGCATGAAAACCATTTGCCGCATACTTCATAAATCCGTCATCATGCACAGATAAAGGAAAGGCATGTAACAGGCACATTATTTATAGCACATATTCTGGCTTTCCAACATTAAATTCACATATGACGTTAACAACATTTTCTCATTTTCATTTATTGTACCTGGTGAAGTCAATCCTGTTTGTTCCACAGCTTCTTAGTTTAAGATAATGATGCAGTAATGTCACCTTTTCATAAAGGCACATTTCAGTGAAATATGCACAGGCTTAAACATGTTACTTGCTGTAAGTTGCCATAAAGTACAAGGCACAAAGCCACTGCCCTGTCCGGCTGGATTTAACCTTAACATGGGAAATGGAAAGGCTTTGACATGTTTCTCATCCTGAAATAAATATTTGTTTACATAATTATTTAAAGATTTACATCAAAAAATAGTCAAGCAAGCAGCAGAGATGGAGGGTATCATTTAATTTTGTATAAGAATATGACTTAACTTCAACTTTTGCATAAAGCCTCTGGAGCGTAGGTGAGCCAAGGTCACAGGAGGAGATGAGGACAGGGGAGTTGAGAAGAGGCCAACAGGACATCCAAGGGTATTAAGAGGTCAGGTCTCCACTGGGGAAATGGATTTGATCCACTAATCAGCTTCACTGCTTGTTATTATATTTTTGACTAAAGCAGTTCACTCAGACTACTGCTGGTTATTTAACCCAGCTGGATGCTCTATGCACCTCATCTAAAAAGGGATGTAAGCCAAACATATTGTTATGGCTGCAAAACATATATCTATATATGACTTAAGGTGATCGCCTGTATGCTTTTATGGAGATTTACATGTTATAATGAAGAGAATTTACTCATTGTTTAAGCAACATGTGCAAGACTTCAGTATTTCCATTAGTCTAGAAGTGAGCTAATGACATGTTGTGTACTAACCAACTTACTTTGTCTCCATTAGCCAAAGTGTGAACGGTTATTAGTTTGCCTGCATTGACCTGTGACTCTACCTCTGCACATGCACGCACACACACATGCATTAATGGCACAAACAGTATTGGCCTGGGTGATTTGTGACCTCTTTCCCTCCTTTGCTGCCATCTCCCTTGTATTGATTTCTTCTCATCTTTGTCTCTCCCTCTTTCCCTTCCCCTTTGTGTTACTCCTCTCCTCTCTCTGATTTCTCCGTTTCTTCTGCTTTCACTGCTATTCTTTCCATATTAAAGCCACTTCTGTAACTGTTTTTTTTTCTTTAATTTCCACAATGTTATCTGACTTTTTTTTTTTTTTTTCGGTCCCTGTTGATTACTAAGATTGTGTTCATTTTAGTCATGAACAAGCACAAAGATGTATGCATGTTGGTCTCCGGTGCTTTCTGATAAGCATGACAGCTGTGTGTTTGTACGAGTAGCAGGGTGTATATGCAGCAGATTCCTGGGTGATTTCTTTTTTTTTTTCTTTGTATGTTTGCACATGTTTGTGTTGCATCTGTTCAAAGGTAATGCTTCGTTTTCTGTGTTTATGTGCAAATGTAAATGTTTGTTTGCATGATGGTGTCTGTTTATAAGAATTGTTTGGATTTGGTTGCAGTCCCCTGCAAATTCTCCTCCATGTGCTGCTTCACTGCCTCTTTGAAGCTACAGAAGGACACAAATGTACGCGCTCAACAACATCCACACGTATACATGCAAATATAGACATTCACAAGGCTGTGACCCATGTGAATACACACATGTACACATGTATGTGCGTTCACATAGAGTAAACATGGTCTGCTGTATGCGTTTTAAATGTTAAATTAATGACAGGACAGTGACTCTGCTCTGTCAAAATTCACGATAAGTTTTACTTTAACTTTGGTGGACCTTGCTCTCTTTCTGTCTAACTTGCTCTGACATCTTTATTTCTTCTCATCATTCCATCATGTCACTTTTTTTTTATTCTGTTACATTCTTTGTCATATTTTGCGACAGCGTCTGTAAAATTTTGAAACGACAGTAAGACGGGGGTGGTCTTATGGCAGTTTCGTTGGCGTATGCGTCCATTACCAGGAATAGCTCTGCACCAAGAATTTCCCAAAGTTCTACAGGGCTGAGGCGAAATTGGTAGCTTTAGTGCTTCAGTACTTCAGTGTAGCTCCAAAAAACTATTGATTTGCTGTTCGTTAAGCATGTTGCAGGAAGGACATGATGTTGTTCAGCTCGCTCACCGTCCCCTTTGAGTCTGTGTCTTCTCCTCTTGTACATCATCACCGCAGCCATGTAGACACACAGAAAACAGAAATACATGAACAACTGCAGCACCAGATCCTTCAATGCTGATCTAATTCTATTTTGCTTTTTCTTTTCCTTCATATTTTTTTTTTTTGCTTCTTCTTATTATGCGGTTGGCAAAATTTTAAAACTTACATTACTAGTCAAATGCTGTGGAGTTTGCTATCTCAGAGATCCGACGCCAAAATAAAAACACGGCAGTTTCAGATCCAGTGTCATAGGATTTAACAAAGACCCCCAAATTTAAACATTTCCTTGAGACATTGATTAAACTCCTAAAATATTCTCTTTTCAGAATTCCTTAATGCCTTAAAAAGACACTGTCTGAACATAACTAACAAAAGTCTAAATCCAATGCTAACCCACTCAATACGAACACAAGCATCACCTTGTATTCAAGATTATTGCCGTCTTGATCACCTAAGCCTGACTTTCAAGAGTTACTTACGTTTGATTACAAAAAAAACTAAAACCCCCTCCATCACCTTTACAGCAATCAGCCATAAGATTATGACCACCTGTTCTATACAGACCAGGTCTTTCCTGTGCTCCCAAAAGAGCATGATTTATTTATTTTTCTTTTACATATATGAATATGTGGATGCAGGTTTACTCAACAGAACGTTGCATTGGAACAAAATGAGCAGTGTTTTCTTGTGCCACCTGTTGTTGGTGGTCACGATGTTATGTCCAATCGGTGTATGTGGATCTGTGAAAACACAAATTCTGTACTTTCTCTGTACAAAAACCCTTTACAGATATTAAGTTTGTGCTGAGATAGTTGGCTTGAATTGCACTTTTGAGGAGAATGCAAATTTTAAACCAGAATTCACCAGGCTCACAGATCCTGCCTACATACGTTTAACTTTAAAGTAAAGCTTGACCAAAAGAAAAAAAAAGGTTAAGTGCTTTCTTCAGGTTTCTGAGGGTTTGTGTGAAGAATGCCCCTGGACCTGGTCTGCTATCAGTGAGCTGCTCACATAAGCCAGTGTTGACTTTTCCTGGCTCCACTGTTTCTTTTGCCCAAAGAACTGTTCATTTGACCTGCCACTTATCACAAAGCTTTTGAGTGCTTTTTCCCTTGTTCCCTTATCTCTTTCATTTTCTAAACCATTTAGTCTCAAAATGCCCAGCCTCTATTTTCATGTCTGGCGCTGATTCACTCGCTTTTTTTTCCTTCTTTTCTTTTTTCCACAATGGCTTTTCTCTAGCCTTTTCTTCCCATCTTTGAGCCCTTTGATGTGAAGAAATTAGGACTATACATTTGTTTGGACCCATTATGGTTCTTAATCCATCTTTTCCAACTACATATTCCTGTGAAAGTACAGTGAGATGCACAAAACAAAAGAAATAACAAATTGTGAAAAAGAAATCAACAGACATAAACAGAAAATGGTCAGAGATCGAGCAACAGAGAAAGGAATGGGCAAAGAACATGTTTTAGGACATATTTGTGTACAGTCTGTGTGTTAAAATGTAAAACAATATGTGTATTACACTGCATGACTTTTAAAAATTACAATAAAAACAATAATTGCATAGAGTGATTTTAAAAGGTAGGAGGATTTTATAAAGTTTGAACAAGAATGAATGTATAGTAAGAGTAATTAGCTTCACAGATTAGCATAAGCAACCAACCAAGCTAAAAGAGCTAATATGTGATTACTGAAGTGGCAATGATCCAGGAGATTTTCAGACCTGCTTGTTCTGTAAATTTGCAACATCAAGTTGCGGAGTATAAAGGTGGAAGAGGCTTCAAAAGCACTTTTCAGAAAACCTATGGGTGACATCACAGGGGTTCATCCAACTCTTTATCTGAACATTGAAAATATGCTTCTCTGCTTTTCTTGTCACTGGTGTATGTAAAGTTTTTCATAATCTTTTTCACCTCTAAAATATTTATCCTCATTTGAAAACATGAGAAAGCCCTGTCTGTCAGGGTCTGATAAAAATTTACTTTGATTTCAGTTCTGAGAAATAGTTGATAGAGCCTTCGCAGAGAGAATGCCGTCTGAATTAATCTGTTCAGAGTCGTAATACCTTGCATTTTGTGGGAAATGCTTGTTTTCTCTCAGCATTACATTTTTATCCCAGACACATTTATCGAAAGTGACTTACAAATGAGGAACACACACACACACACTGAGGCTGAAGATATATTCAGTAACTTGCTCATGGATGTATGAACAGAGGAAGCTGGCAATCAATACAGTATAAATGAGAATCTTATTTATGCTGGTTTAACCAATGGTTCCTATAGGGTACAATTACAGTTCTCTAAGTAGTTTTAATGCATATATTCATGGATATTCTAGCTTTGCTGACAGTAGCAGCATGAGTTATTGGAGTTTACCTAGGTCTTGATGAATGTATAATCAATCGATGTATATGAAGTCATTATCTGCACCTCTGGGCTGTAAAAACATTTACTTTTATGTTATTTCAAAGCTTCTCTCGTTAAATAAGAAGAACACTGTTTGTTTTGTCCATGCTTCAAGCCCACCATGCATCCTCCTCATTCCACATAGTCATAGCTGTGAATTACAGCACAGCCAGCAGTTGCATTGTATGCACCAGCAGAAATAATACTTTGCACTTTCACTTCCCAGCTGACAAATAAACGTTATTAGAATTGAGACTACTGGGAAATTTTTAATTTTCTTTTCTTTTCTAGTTTTTTTTTTAATTTTTATTTGAGCTTTATTTGGCTGACACTATCCAGAAATTACTTACCCTACCTTTAACCTCCTTCTTTCCATTAGTCCAGCCCTCTACAATGTGAGAGGAGCAGCAGAAGTTGCTTCTTTTAGCTCAGTGGGCCCCACTATTGAATGGTGGGTGGGGTGGGGGTATAGGACACAACAAAATGCACATTAGCACTTTAGACATAATCCATGTTTTCTACAGAAATTTAGAAATATAGTACAGTGACACCAGTGTGTAACAACTAGCATAACTTTAGAGCATATGTTAGCAACAGAAGTTTAGTCCACCTAATCTGAAAGAAACTTTCCAATTCTGCAACACATTTTATTCCGTTCATCTATGCATTTATTCCTTTTAAGGGCCACTGGTATATGCTGGTGCTCTCTTCAGGCGAAAGGAAAGGGTGCACCCTGGACAGGTCATTGGTACATTGCATATTTTATTCCTACATTTGAACGTACAAAGGTAGACTAAATGACACAATGATTTTTTTCACCTCTAGTGTGACAAAGTGGTATTACATGGCTTGACGATCCAAACTGACAGCACATAAGGTCTGGCATTTCCTACATGTGGTACCTTTAAGATGAGATGAGGAAGCATTCTCCCAGCTGTTACACTTAGCGGTACACTTTGCCTTCAAAACTGACATAAAGGGTCAGTCAGTCCCACTCACATCACAAGCATCAATATGTGATGTGATGGGAGTGAGAATAGATTAGAAAATCAGGCAATCTATTAAAAAAAACAAGAGCAAAAAAAAAAAAAAACAGTTAAATAATTACTTGAGAACTCGCAAATTAATTTGCAAACTATTTCCCTTTTCAAGTCTTTACTTCCAGCTAAATCAACTCGGTACCATCAGACTGATGCATCTTTTCTGGTCCATTATTTCTCGCTGTTGGAGCTTTTCTCAACTGCACTCCCAAACAAGCTAAAAATTTAAACAGTCGGAGTTGCAGAACAACACTGAAGTGTTAAACATGGGACTGCTTCGACTGTATTTCAAAGGTTTCTTCGCTGTTATCCCTGGAGAAACAATCCAATGAAAATCAGCTGCAGATTCTCAGAGTGCCTGAGGTGGCCCACTAGCCCACTTGCCCGCATGCCTTTGTATTATTCTCTGAGCACTAAATAATGCAAACCAGGTGAGATAACAGGCTAATGTCTGTAATCTAGTTTAAATCATTTTAAATCGACATTTCTCTTCTTTCTTCCCAGAATCTGTATTTTTGCTTTGCTTTATCATCAACAATTTATGATGAAGAATACAACTTTTTTTTTCTTTTTTCACAGATTAGGTTTCTCTCCTCTTGTAACCCCAAGCAAACCTGTGCAGTGTAGGAGTGTAGGAGAAACTTGAAATGGTACTGCTTCAATGAAAGCTCATTCTGTACCTCTGACTAAAATAACAAGTCCCCATGTTCTGTTCATGTGCGATCCCATATGTTCTCTTTACATTTGTTTGAGTCCATTTGCCATAACTAGCTGTCTGGCTCATTTGAATCGTTTACTTTAATTGCCTTACTTTTCTCATTACTTTGGTAGTAGAGTTCTCCCTGGTCTCCACCACCTCCCTCTCCCCTCTCCTTTTGCTTTTACACTTTGTAGTTTTTTTTGCTCTCTGTGAGTTGTCTCAGCAATAGTCCTGGTTCTCTTGCTGGTTATAATTATTTCTTTAGGAGTCAGCTTTTAACCGCTGCCTCAGATGTGTTCTAGTAAAGCCACATCAGCCTCTGTTTACACCCATTTAGTATGTGCCCTCTTTGTTCTTTGCAGTCTTCAATGTGTGTATATATATATATATGTACACATACACAATTATATATTTGTATACATATATATATGTGTGTGTGTGTGTGTGTGTGTGTGTGTGTTCATAGTCCCGTCCTTTGTGTCTCATCTTTATCATGCTCTGTTTTGCCTAATTTTGCCAGGCAGAATTTCCATGAAAGCTTATGTTGTCTGTACCCTCATGGGTCTTTCTTTAATTCTCATGTCAGCCATTAATGGCCCTAAGTCGGCCACAATCCTATTCAGTGGATTTCACTTAATGCCTTCTTCTGTCAGTCCCCTTGGCCTCTACACCAGCTTGCTTGCCATAACCGTCTCTCCAGTGGCAAGAACTTACCCAGTCTTCATAAGCATAGGCCCACGTCAGATTTGTGAAGCTCCACAGAGCCGGTGCCTTAGGTTTTTGTAACACTGCTGAACCTGAAATAAACCATCAAGATCTTTTCTCATAGCATTTTCCCATCTCTTCTCCAGTCCCCACATACTTTAACTTGAATCCAATTTTATCTCCTTCCCCTTTCCTTTCCATTTCACATGTTATTACCCTCTTTCACCTCTTAGTCTGTCATCCCCTTTCCTCTTCCCATTACATCTATCAGGCTACTGTTCCTCTCATTTAACTCCCCTTTTCCATCCTCTATGTTATGCTAACCTTTCTTTTCCTTTAATTGATCCCTATTTGATCTCTTTGATTTTTTTTGTTTTTCCCTTGACATTGTTTTTGTTACATTTCTTCAAAATTTTGTTGTGTTTTATGCTGCTTCTGGATTTTTTTTGTACCTTTTCTGTGTGACATACATTTTTATCCTGAATTCATCCTGCTCGTCATTCCTTATTTTCCTCTGCAATGCTCTCCTGCAGTGCTGTCAGTTGTGCACAGTTTTTTAAACCTTGTATTTTTCACATCTGAGCTGCTCTCAAAGCACCAGGGAAAAAGAGGGGATTGGAGGGTGCACTGAGATAACCAGTTAAAGTGCAATCAAGAGTGAATCTACAGACTGGAATGACCTGGAAGGACCGGGGGACATCAGATCCCAATAAATAATCTGAATGATATAACAGGACTTTTTCTTTTCGTTTGCAGGTCTGGTGGTCAGGGAAGCCAGTATTGAAATAACACGGCTGCAAGTTGAGGAGTTGTTTGGCCCTGAGGATTACTGGTGTCAGTGCGTGGCCTGGAGCTCCGCTGGGACCACCAAAAGTCGCAAGGCATATGTCCGCATCGCATGTGAGTACACCACTGTTGGCCTGCACACAAAGTTAAAGAAAAAAAGAAAAGAAAAGGAAAGAATGCTTTACAAATGTTCACTTTATTTTTTACTTCTGAAGTGGAAACACAGGACATGTACATAAATAAAGTCATCATCTGCACTCTACTGGGTCCAATCTCATGAAAGAGCCTTTTGTGAGAGACAGTAAACTAGATGATGGAAAAAGCTGCCTACGAAAATTATGATTTTCTGCTATGCAAATAGAGGTTTCACCACTGTCCTAACCACTGGTCTGTCTGAATTATTACAACACTTCATCATATCTGCAGCACATTTCTACACATACTCAGTTACATTTTGGTCATGCAGATGTGCATTGCATCTGGTAACCATCTGAAAATAAAGTCTACTCATAAAATCAAATCATGTAAAAAATGAATCAGTTAATGGTGGGACAGTTATTTTAACCTCTGCCTACATACTGTCGCTCTATAAAAATATCCTGAGAATTACAGAGCACCTTAGATTTCACACTTTAAAAATTGTCCAAAACATTCACACTCGAAACCACAACACTACCTCAGCCAACAGCAAGACAATAAGCCAAAGTGTTTGTTTATAATATAGCAAGTTAAAAAAAGTTTCAGTAAAAGGGCCTGTAAATAATTGTCCTTGTTCCAGCAATAATTACATTTTTATGGTCACTTTAGCACAGCAGTATGACAACACTGATAGGAGTTGCTATTTGGTTGGAAGTGTGCAGTCTGATGTGTGATTTAACTTAAATAATTAAAACTGTCTACTTGCATAACAATGTGAAGTTGGTACAGGTGGTATGAAGTTTAAATTGGAAAAAAAACTCGGGACTCGATGGATGAAAACTTGAGGTTGGTAAAAACCTCAAAACCATTTCTGGTGAATGATACATGGTCAAGAACTGTTCTTTTGCTGAGACTTTTCTAGGCTCTATAATTTACTCTGCCATCAGTAGCTTCCTGTTATGGTCTGGTGAAGAATTTAATAAGACAACTGGGAGTCTGGCGATAAGGTCAACAAAAGAACACAGACCAGACTAAGCAGACCAAACAGACTTCACATCACTCTACCAGACAGCGTTATCGAGTAACTCTTCATACACAGTTATGACATTGGGAAATGATATAAGAAATACTCCAGAGAAGGGTAAAAGTACAATCCTTTTGTGAATGACTGTCAGTTGACACCAAGTGAGGAGCAGGGGAATTAAGATGTATGATAGAAATCATCTGCAAAAACCTTGTACGCCCTTTCAACAAAGGCTTCATACAGTTAGCCACTGGACTGTTTCTCCAAAGTTTCTTCGATTGAGGGCAACGGTAGTTTTCCAACTGTCATTGCTTTGGTCATTTCAGCCATGTAAGACCACTGGGACTTGTCTGGGCACTCAGGTCATAGAGAGGTCAAGCAGAAAAGACATACTGATAACAAAATCGACCCTCTCCTCTGTAGTTTACCTGGCTTATACTGGCGGTTTTGATGTGCTTGGGTGCACTTCAAAAAGGACAACTGGGGAATCTTGACAGTCCGTTCAGACACAGAAGAAAGTGTGCATGCCTATATGGAGTACTTCACCAGACAGTATCACTCTAACAGACATGCATTCTGGAAGTCCTGTTTTCCCAGACCAGTGTTATTTCTGTGGCAAATGGAAATCCATCATAGTGAACATTGTGTTTTTCTTCAGGTTATTTTAGTTAGCCATAAATATGTTTGACACGTTTACTTCAGAGCCTTGTTGCTTGGAAAAAAAAGAAGTACTTAATGTATTTCAATAATATATTTAGCTACTTGTTACTTTAATTGGATTTTGACTTTTTAATAATGTAGAATCCTTAAAAGACAACTAATGACATCAATTTTACTGTAGTCCAAATCCATAATATCTAAGTGACTGCATCACATTTAAACTTGCAATCCTTTTTTTGCACTTTTTGTACATAATATAAAGTTAAAATTACTTTGATTTGTCTGGAGGGAATCTATCCACACTATCATGTAAGTGGAATTCAGTGTTTGAGCCAGAGGTTTATATTTATTTAGTTATGGAACCATTACTGTTGTACTTACACTAATTAAAATTTAGCTTCAAACACACTTCATGTT
>JBAMYA010047555.1:0-10341 GCA_037176975.1 Arrhamphus sclerolepis
TATATATATGTGTCTATGCACAAATAGCAAATAAACACCTTGAATCCTTCAATCGTGTATAGTGAGAAGCTTTTATAGGCCATCATTTAGGACTAAAGCAGCTGATATCAATTAGTACTAATAGGGGGCATGTAGAAGCCAATAATGTAATAACGACTGATAACGTAATAAATGTTAACATTTTTAAAATGTAATAGGCTAATAACGTAATATCTGGCCAATAATGTGATAAAAGTCCTGAACTGATAATTTAATAACTTTTGGCCAGTAACGTAAAACCTTATTACGTTATTGGCCTTGTAACAAGATAAAATAAAATCTTTACACATGTAATAACTGAGCCAATAACATAATAACATACCAATATGATTTTATTTATGTTTAATTTATTCAATATAACTCAATATTCAATATCTCTCTCGCTCTCCATTTATTTGTCTATTTAACTTGTTGGTTAGAATGATCTCCTGCTTGCTGCTCCTTAGTCTTTCAAGCTATCTCCAAATGAAGCGGAAGCACACGTCTGCAAACATAGACAATGATATGATATAAAATATGTATGACATGTAACTCACTCTTAAAGATTGTAATTTTTTTTCTTCGCTTTAAAGAATTTTCTTATTTTCTCTAATTGACTAATTGAATTGAATCGATGTGAGATTGACTTTCTTCAGTTGTCCAAACTTCCTTTCTAGCACACATGGTGAAAGGTAATCAGTCTTTCAATATTCTTTGGTGAATAGTTCATTTTGTTGAAATTCTTGCATATACCATACTTATTTAGTGCAACAGGATATATTTTTGAGAGTGTATTCAGGGAGAGAGACAGAGACAGACAGAGGAAGTGAGAGAGACATAGAGACAGAGAGTATGCATTTTCACAGTTAGGAAAAATTTACTTAAATTTTAATGGTAAAAACAACATTAATGTATTAATAATTGATTTAATATTTATTTCTTTCATAAGTGACCATGGTATAAGTGGGACAATGCCATACGAGGTGTCCATTATCAGCTGTCCTCAGACATTAACATAACCTCCGCCTTGCTCAATCAAATTCTGTAGATGTTTTTTCCGGGATTCTTTGATGCGCGTAAAAAACGCAGTTTTGTTGCGCTTTAATACGCGTTTAAAAACGCCATTTTGTCGCAAAAACATAAAAACTCAAATTCAATGCTCAGAACATAGTATTTTTTTAAAAACAGAGATTTTAACTTAAAAAAAGGAATGCGTTTTGTTGCATGTTTTAGCTTGGTTTTAATCTCTGTCCTCGGGGCTGGACTGAAGGCAACTGAACTTCTTGGATCTTGACGACATTTCATCTGTCATCTGAAAGGCTTCCTCAGTTCTCAGCCACATGGTGGGGAGTATGAGTTTGTAAGCAGAAGGGTCTTTACAGTCTGAAAACCCGTTCAATGTGAGAGTCGTTGGGGTTGTTTTCACCTGTGAATGGTCCAACTGTCTGAAAGGCTGAGTTTGGGTCACTGGTTCCAAAATGTGAATGGTTATGAAGCTACCTGGGAAAGAGGGTCAATCTCTATAACCTTTTTAATCTCTGTGTACTTTTTCTCAAACATTTTTGTGAAGTATGTTCTTGCGGAAAGAACATACTGAGGGTTGACGGTGAAAATCATTTGCTTCAAAGCTGTGTCCTCACCATGCAGATGGGACATATGTCTCCAACTAGTATCTTCAGGATAGAGTCTGTAAATTTGGCTGCTTGCTCTGCAGAATAGGATGGTCTCATTCTTAGGGAACTGTCCATGGTCTGCTGGGATCTGCTAAAAAATAGGAAAAGAAATAAAAGAATAGTTTTGGGTTTGGCAGTTTAGACCTGGTTTAGTTCTGGTCAAGTCCAGGCTCAGACTTGGTTTAGACCTCGTTTAATCTGCTATACTTTACCAATAATGCATTTTTCTCCAGATTTTTTTTCTTTTCACTTATATTAAGGATTGTAAAATAAATTAATAAATGAGCAGAAAAATAACCGCCAGTCTTAATTGATTAGGTTAGTAAACCACATTAGCAATATCAGTTTCTGCTGGTGGGTCTGGGTTATGTGCTCATACGTGTGTTTTTTTAGCACAATTTTAAGTGAAAAATATACGTGTTGACATGTTGGCAGTGCATGCTAGAATTTTAACAACACATGCTACATGTGTCTGCACGGTCATTGAGCGTTGTACCAGCGTTATCACTGGTCCTTCCTTCCTGCAGCTGTCAGACTCCACAGCTAGCAATGTTCCCAGTAGACCACACACACACTACGACTCAAACAGCTTAACTATGTGCAATAGAGATAAAAATGTTCATGTGCAATAATAATCAATACTATGTAATGTTAAATGGTGTAAATTAAAAACACTGTATATATGTATATATGCTCTTTTTATTATATATTTTATTTACTAGTTATACTGTTTTATTGTTTTCAATATCAAATACAAAAATCCTTAATAATATAGTTTATTAAACCACACAGTTTTGCACAGCAAAATAAGATATAGAATAAAATTATACAAAATAAAAAGGCCAGCCTATTTACTCTCACAGTCAAACAAAAATCTCTCCTGTACAAAATAAAAAAATAATTAAAGAAATGCAATGCAAAATACTGCCATGCACAGCACAGAAATTCCTCATTAATGATTATCTGTAAGATAAAAAATATTATTATTAATAACAACACAGCACCTTTCATAGAGCTGTGCTTCTTGCAGTGTAAGAAGCTTAATTATTACACAATCCAAACAAGGACACAAAGAAAAAGGCCAAGTGAAGAAACACCCATAACCTAGCTAATAAATCAGGACATAATAAATGGGATCAGGACAGCCATTCCCTCCTAAAAGATGCTCAGTGCAAACAAATAATTACTTACTTGAGTTTGGCTGCCTTCTGTGGAGTGCATTGTGCCTCTTTTCCAAGATAGGATGGCAAGGTTCTTTGCTTTGTCCTAGAAAACACAAGACCAATGCATAATGGAACAACAGCTATCACATGTGGCATATAACTCGTAAAGTAATGAGTTCAACAATGCATTTCATGTTTATGTAAAAGCTCGTAGAGTACTCAATCAGTGAAAATGTTTGGTAGTGCAACTCATATGAACCCTATCACTCACAAATGTGGTGCTCATTTTAATGTTTTCAATGCTCATAAAAACATTGGCGAACTAGCGTAGTGTATCATGAAGCTAACTTTATTATAATGTTATGTTTTACTTGTAAACGACAACATGAGTTGGCTCTCTGTGCAGTTTGTTCATGCTTGGTTAGTAACAGTTAGATAGCTGTGTTCTGCAGCCACAAGCTAGCTACCATTCCAGCCAACACAGAATGCCAACAAACATCAACTAATACACAGCTGTCTGGCTGCTAGTACCAAGCTAACATAGTTACTAACTAAACAAGCACATACAAACTGCAATGAAAACTAAGATAGTTAGCTTGCACTACCAAATTGCATAGACACAAGCTGCTCAAGCTGCACAACACACTACATAAACGTGAAATTAATTTAACCAAAGTTAGTACTTATTATTGCCCCGTCCACGAGAGAGGACCAGGTCCAGTAGAATGCAACTGGTTTCAGCTCCTCTTGTCCGGGTTTAAGCTCCTCTAGTCCTGACTTCAGTTCCTGTAGTCCTGGTTACAGCTCCTCTAGCCCTGTTTTCAGCACCTCTAGTCCCAGATTTCAGCTCCTCATTCCTGGTTTCAGCTCCTCTGATCATTGTTTCAGCTCCTCGAATCCTGGTTTCAAGTTGTCTTTTACTGGTTTCAGATCCTCTAGTCTTTGTTTCAGCTCATCTAGTCCAGGTATCAGCTCCTCTAGCCCTGATTTCAGCTCATCTAGTCCTGGTATCAGCTCCTCTAGTTCTGATTTCAGCTCGTCTAGTCCTGGTTTCAGTTCCTCTAGTCCTGATTTCAGTTCTAGTAGTCCTGGTTCCTGATCCTCTAATTCTGGTTTCAGCTCCTATAGTCCAGGTTTCAGCTCCTCTGATTAATGTTTCAAGTCCTTTGGTCATTGTTTCAGCTCCTCTAGTTCCGGTTTCAAATCCTCTAGTCCTGGTTTCAGTTCCTCTAGTCCTGGTTTCAGTTCCTCTAGTCTCAGTTTCAGCTCCTCTAGTCCAGGTTTCAGCTCCTCTGACATTCCCACACATTAGGACCGTCAACAAATCAGATCTTTATGCCTCCATTAGATCCAATCTATGTTATATTTTAAAGATGATGTCTCATAAAGAAGTTCTCTGGTTAACTACCTCTCTCTCTCTTTTTTTAAACCATACATTCGTTTTCATTCCTGGGTGAGTGTGAAGGAGATTTTAATTGGCCCTAATCAGGGTGAGGTGTTAATGAAGCTCTCAAAGGTGTTTGAGCTGTGACTAGCACCATTTCATGAACTACAAATTCAGTTTTTATCTGAATCAGAAGCTCCATGTAACACCTGGCAGCAGGTGTGACTCCTGTTTCTGACAGATGTCCCTCTGTCCTGCAGAACTGCCCCTGTGCTCGGACCACCAGCTCTTCCAGAATGGAGACAAATCTCAGAAGAAAGACCCTCTGACTTCAGATGACTCCGCTGTTTCTGATCTCTCCCCCAAAACTGAGTCCAGCCCCAAAACGGAGACCCCCACCGGGACTGATGCCAGGCCCTCCACACCCAGCTCCAGAAGCAGCCCTCACCCCAAGAAAGGTATGTGTGACCACAGCCGTCAATGCCTCAACATACCCAACACATGAAGGGATCCCATTCATGACTCCAACATCTTCAAAAACTTTTGACTGCTGCGATGAGAGTTAACGTTGCATAAATTTAGTTTCTCATCCATTCTGTTGTTGCAAATAAAATGCTTCAGACCAGGTTAAAGGAAAAGTATGTGATTATTAGTGAGAAGTTTGAGATGAGAAACCTCTTAAACACAGTCAATACAATAGGTTACTTCTACATGTCTATTGACCACTAGAGGCTGCACTTCCTCTACTGACCACTAGAGGCTGCACTTCCTCTATTGACCACTAGAGGCTACAGTTCCTCTACCGACAACTAGAGGCTGCAGTTCCTACATTGACAGCTAGAGACGGCAGTCCCTCTATTGACCACTAGAGGTCCTCTATGCACCGAGAGGTAGACCTGTTAAATGTTAGAATATTGGTGGTGGTTCTACTTTGGTTCTATGCTGTTCTACATTTTGTTTCTTCTTGTTCTTCAGGTTAAAGTTTTCTTTTCTTCTTCTTCCAGATTCGATGAGCTCAGAGCAACGACAGAAACTTGCTAAGGAGCGTAGAGAGGAGCGAGCTCGCTACATCGGTAAGCAATCCTGGTATTGGTAGTTCAGGGTTAGACCTGTCTCCAGACTTATCTCTGTCTCTCATGTCTCGTGTTTTGTTCTTTTACGGCTCTCAGAACAGCAAACTCAGCTTCAAGGTAAGGTTCTCCTCTGAATTTCTCAGCGTTGGTTGCGATCCTTCACCACGTGTCCGTACTTTCTCCCTCCATGGTTGCTCGTTTAGTTTCCTGGTGAAAACTCTGCAGCTTCTCAAACATTTTTGCCTGTCATGTCCAAGTTTATTTAGTTTTTTTTCTGTTTCCATCCAGCATGCATGCTGCACCTTTACAGTAGTGGTTTCACTTTTTGGCTGGTATCAAAGCAGCACCACATATGTTGAGAATTTCCATACAGTCTGAGAACTACCAGAGTCATAGAAGCTGAAGTTAGAATCTGTAAACGAGATCCCAGTCATCTTCCTCTGTTAAATGCCCTCAGATCCTCTGAATTTGCTGATAATATCAGGTACTGCAGGTGAAGAGAGTAGTTTATTGACAGGATTGGAGTTCATTCTTGCAAGGAATTCCTGCCTGTCGCACCTCTGCCAGTGCCAGCATACCAGCTGCAAGGTCATCAGCTGGGAGCCATCCTTCACTGATGTTTTTCCCCCTTTGAGTGTGTCAGGATGGTGATCACGGGCGACTTCCTGCCACTCCCTGCAGCTGGCTGATCAGGTACATGAGTGCTACATGACTTAGTTTTCCCAGCTCTTGTCTCTTGTCTGCAGCAGGACCCAGAAGCTTGACTTCTGCCAAGTTCCTTCAGGATGGTTTTCCTTTTTCCTTATGTGAAGCCGATGTCCTTCAGGAAGCACTTGGTTGAGAAGCTCGCAAAGCCACGGCAACTGATTTCCACTGGATAGTTTGTTGCTCCCTTACCTTTCTCCTGGTATTAACGTACCACAGCTTTTTCCTCTCACATGCCTCCTGGATGCCCTGCTCTCATGGAACAGTCAACTCAACCAGCAAAACATGTTTCTCAACCGCCAACCACAGGACGATGTCAGGTCTCAGATGTGGTGTCGGTGGGGAACCGTAGCTGCCTGTCCAGATCACTTCTCTTTGACTCGGCACCTGCAGGGACCGAGGCTGACATCTTCTCCAGGGGACCCGCTGAGATTTGGGTCTTTTGTTTGCCTGGACTCTCATGCTCTCTGCGTGCTCAGCCAGTTTCCTTAATACCTGGTCATGGCGCCACCTATATCAGCCTCAGCCAAAGTTGTTCAGCAGGCAAACAGGATGTGATGCAAGTTTCCTGGGGCTGTTGGCGCAGATCACAGCTCTCCTCTGTATCATACCATCTTGCCGGGTTTGGACTGAGAAAGGAAGAATCTCACCTGGGGTATCTTCCAAACCCCACTGCCCTTGAAGAATACACTCCCTCTTTGTCCCACTTGTGCCCAGGCCACAAGTTCCTTGTTGGGTTGTTCCATCTAATGCTTGATGTTTTAGTCTGAAGATGGCAATGTCCACACAATATTCTTGGAAGCCCAGCCACTCCAGATGTAGTTTTTGGCTTTGGCATCCAGTTTGTTCCACTGTTGTCACTGTTATTGCACATAACTTCAGGGGCCACATCAGGCATGGAGAGTGATGTGGTAACACCAGACTTTATTCTTGCCGCAATGGAAGCTCTTATCAGTCCTCTACAGGCCCCCCTTTAGTTTTGTTATGACAGCATCTGCCATGTGCCTGTCTCTGATGTCAGGTGTATAGTTCCTGCTGAAGCTGCTGATTGGTTGCTCGGCATGGACTGGAATATTCTCTCCAGCTACTCAGAAGGAGATTGAATCCAGTTGTTTACCCTTGTGGATTGAGAGGCAGTGGAACTTGGCAGATTTTATCTTCATCCTGGCCCAGAACTGCAATTTTGTCATGCCTCAAGAGACGTTGCGTTGTGCATGCAGCTGTCTGTAGTAATGTTATACATGAAGCAGCCAAAGGGTGGCAATCTGTGGCCTGAACTATTACGCTCTCCTCTGACCATTGCCCTTGCATCAGGGTGATTTCAAAAGAGGCTGTGAAGAGGATAGGTGAGGTGGAGAATCCCATCACTATGTCCCTACCCAAGTGTAACCATTCAGTTGTATACTGCTGCAGTATCTTTACATCCACATTGTAGCTCTCTTTAGGCGTGTTCTGGTGTCTCCAGATTGCCCTCATTAGTTTCCATAGTTCTGAAGAGCTTGTGGGCATCTTTTGTAGAGCTTATATGGGATGTCATTTTGGCTTGGGGCAGAACTGGACCTTGCTCTTCTTATGACATCCCTTACTTCACTCAGCTTCGGTGGTACCAGTTCAAACTCTTCTGTTGAGGCTGGTGGTTGGGGGACATAGACCAGGCACCCTAGAGAGAGATGCCTTTCTTCTCCAGCAGGCTTATTGCCATTCTGTAAGGATCCTCTTCTCTCCTTTTCCTAAAGCGTTCAGCCCTCCTCCCTCCTGAGTGATGATAGGCGGCTCTTGATGTCATGCCACAGTGCTCTGATGTTCCTCCACCTTTCTCCAAGCCTTGCATAGATCTCTTTGCTCTTTAATGCTTGAGAATTTCTTTCTCTTGTCTACTCTTGGCTTTGGACATTACCTCCTTTCTCTTTTCAAATTGCCTAAACCTGCCATAGTATTCCGAATAGATAATGTCACTGAAGAGTGACACTTTGCTTTCTGTGTTGCCTTTGAGAGAATTCCGTCGTACAACTGTCAAGTCGGCATCCAACTTTTTCCAAGCCTCTTACCTACTGACCTTTGGCCACTTGATGATATCTGCTTGGGCCCTTTAAGATGCTTGTACGCCCACCAAGGGATTGCTGTCAGGTGGTTCTGGTGGATTCTGACCATATGCAGTAGTTTAGGCTTGATAGCGCTGTGGTGCTCAACCTGCTCTGATCCGGTCTTGTCTCATCTGCCTGGTTATTGCAAGGTTGCATTTGGTCAGCCTGTGGACAGCTTCTGATGTTCTCTCATGCCTCTGACTGTTGTGTCCTTCATCCATCCATATGCACAACACTGGATCGTCTTTTTTGACATTTCCATTCTGTTTGTTTCCGTAATGTCCGTCCTGGTTGGTCCTTCTTCCATCCCACCTCTCACAGGACCACCTGGCTTTTTAAAGCACTGGGGATCTGGGTTTCTATTAGCCACCTGAAAGCAGTAGAGCTATAAGCGAGTGTCAGAGCAGTGTGAAGCAGCTTTGATTGAAAAGCAGCAATGCTGGAGGCTGCAGTTAAACTAGTAGGAACCTGCTCCTTATTTACTGTCAGCAGGGTTATCGTGTCATGAAGCATCTGTTTCTGATGCTGCTGGAGGCTTGTGGAGCATTCAGAAGTTATACTCTGACGCGTGATCAACTGACATGAGGAGCTAGCTAAAGCTGTAGCAGGGGCTAGCTGTCCCAGTAGCAGGAGCTAGGCGTAGCAGAAGGTTGGTGTAGTTGTTGCAGGAGCTAGCTGTAAATATTGAAGGAGCTAGCTGAAGCAGGAGATGGCTCTAACAGTAGAGTGTAGTAGGAGCTAGCTATAGCTAGATGCAGCAATCAAGTTTAGCAGGAGCTAGCTGTAGCAGTCGAGTGTAGTAGTGGCTAGCTGTAGCAGAGGGGTGTGCTGCAGTAGCTTGCTGCAGCAGGAGCTAGCTTTGTGCACAGACATTTCTTGGTTGTAAGCATTGAAGTGACGTTCTTTGGTATCCATGGGTAACGACAGCCTCAGCTACAGGAGCTTGAAGGAAGAGATGAAGCACAGCAGAGAGGAAGGGGCAGAGCCAGCAGGCTGCATTAGTCCACCTTCATGACCCACATCAAGGCTTCTGCTTTAAGTACTAGATAAAACTGTGGTCCACATGTAGAGTTTTAAAAATGAGTGTAAAAAGGCAGAATCAGTTTACAGCAGGTACAGGATTGTGTGTATCACACACTTGTGACTTTGTGTCTTTCTGTGGTCATCCTGCAGCAGCCAAGAAAGCCCAGTGGCTGGAGAAGGAAGAGAAGGCCAGAAGGCTCAGGGAGAACCAGCTGGAGGAGCGCAGGAGGAGGCTGGAGGAGCAGAGGCTGAAGGCGGAAAAACGCAGAGTGCTGCTGGAGGAGAAGCAGAGACAGAAGCTGGAGAAAAACAAGGTGGGTTCTGGACTCTGGGAACTTCTCCTTCTCCAGTCAGCCTCATCTCATGATTCATGGAGACCCCAGACAGAACTGCTCTGCTGCTCTGGTCCAATCTCTGTGTTGCATTTTTCAACTCTGACAGTATCTCTGAGAAAAGTAAAAATAGTAAACTCCATGTAGCAATACCACTTCTGACCACATGAGGGTAGCATATGGTAAGAAGCCGCTGATTTAATATAAGAATGTAGGCTGTGCAAGAAAGGGACATGGAGAATGTTATGAAGGGGGGACTGCTTGTCCAGAATGGACAGCAGATTGGTCAGTGTCCTCATGTCTCTTACTGAATCAAACGTGTCCAGTTTCTGTCCGATGATTTTACCAACTTTAGTCTTTAGTCTGTCCATCTTGCTGGCATCCCTGGAACTCCTCGAACCAGAGATTGGTAGAAGATCTCCAGTCACCTTGGTTCCTATGACCACAGACTGGTAAAGGATCTCCAACATCTTGGTTCCTACAACCACAGACTGGTAGAAGATCTTTAACATCTTCAACATCTTGGTTCCTACAACCACAGACTGGTAGAGGATCTCCAACAACTTAGTTCCTGTGGTCATCTGGAACATCCCCAACAGAAGTAAAGATGGGCCGACATCAGTGTCCACCATCAGGCTCCGCCTTCTCCCCTCAGGGCCCAGACGAGAGAGGGTGGTGCTCAAGTCCCTCCTTTAGATGACGCTCATTTACAATGCAATATTTGATATGAGATATTATAAAATAAACTAATATAAAAAGCCCTACTACAATATTGAATTTCCCTTCTGGGATAAATAAAGTATTTTTCATTTTTTTTCATTTCATTTTCATTTAACTCAGATTTATTGCAGATGTCCGAGACATCTCTTAAATCAGGGGAGAGTGC
>JBAMYA010047556.1:0-10341 GCA_037176975.1 Arrhamphus sclerolepis
AGATCCAGAATTACAGAGCCTATTATGGGAAAAATTTCTTTAAAAAGCTTTGATGGAACAGGGTCCAGTAAACATGTTGCCCCTGCTACATAGTTTTTGTTAGTTCCTTATTCTATTACTGAGATCCATACGTAACTTTTACAACTGTGCTTTTATTCATTTTCGAGCACAAACCACATATTCCAATGAACCCTTACAAATGGGAAGACAGATATCAGTCATGTCAGTTTCTATCATATGTCGGTAAATAAGAAGTAGGAAGATGAACGTAGTTGTTAAAAGTCATACAATAACACGACTAAATAAATGAGCTGTGAACACGCTTCATAGGAACAGATTTATCGTAAAACTTGTATGTTTTTGCTTTTGTACTTTAATTTAGGCTTTGGGTTTGTGTTTTTCACTGACAACACTAGCCACTAAAGGTTTTTCATGCAATCGACAGGAAATTAAAATCACTTTCAGGGTCATTTCAGTGGAATGTGTCATCTGTAGACAAACTGGTAGCTATCATCCCTGTAAGAAGAATAAAACTGAAAAAAAACATGAAAGTATGTAATGTAGAGGATATTCCAAACCACATAGTTTTTAAAGCCTAAATCAGTCCAAGTGTTTGAAATCTCTAATATGGCCACGGTGTTTTGGTGTATTAACCTAACTAATCAGCGAGTGAAATGCAAAACCTAAGTTTGAAAAGTCCTGGTTTGGACAGTAGATGAACCTTCTGAAGATCAGAGCTTGGGGTTTAGTCCTTTGTCCTCCCTTCCAAGTCCCAGCACTTTTTCCACTTCTTAAAGCTGAACAAACCTGTATTTATTCTATGTCATGCCCAGATTTTTGATTTCTCACAGGTCTCAGGAGTTAATAGAAACAGACTAAAATTAAAATCTTATTTGTATTGAATTTAGTTTAATTCTATCAATATTTTTATTTTGTTGTCAACATTTACGTGATTACAGTGGTAGGAGTAGGAATTTGAGTGTGCTAAGTGTTTTGTCCTTTGGGATGTAACGGTTTCTACAACAGGGCCACATGTGAAGTCAAAGCAAGAAGCTGCATTCTTGCAATCAACACGTTTGAGTCAGAAAGAGCGCTCACCGTAATTTCAGCTGCAAAGGATTACTGTAAGCTGTGACCTGAGGCTGTCTGCAGCCTGTCTGCCTCCACACAGAAAACATAGTTGCTAAGTTTTGCTACCACCCCCCCACCCCCTCTCAAGTCAAGATGTCAATGAACTCAATGAAATGTTTGATCAAGCCAGACAGAGGAACTGCTTGGTGAAGGTGAAGAAAGAACCTTCAAATCTATGCGTATATCAGCTGGGGTGAATGCAGCAGTACAAAAGCAGCTTTTCAGGAGGCTGCACTTGGAACTTAATATATAATGCTTTAAGAAATATACACCTGTTTAGTCATTTCATGTACTCCAAAGTGGTCTTCATGTAGAGTGAATTTAGGTAGAAGTACAGTGTCTTCCGTCTGGTAGATTGACAAACACCAAGAGTAGAGCACTACAGAGAGTAATGCATAACTCAAGAGGGATTTTATTTGTTATTCTTTGTTTCTTAAATCTTTAAAGGGGTCATAGGTCAAAGGGACTGCCCTGGGAAAGATGCAGACTGTTGATTCGGCAGAAGGAGAGACATCGCTGACTCTTCATGGTAGCAGGAGGGGAGCAGAAGCTGCTTATGGGATCCAAAGTGGTGAGGAATGATGTCATGAGGAAAGACAGGCGGGCAGCCAGGCCAGTCAGCGTGTGGATGGATAGATGGAGCGAAGAAACAGTTGATAGATCACAGATATAATAAGCTGAACATCTGATCCTGTTCTAACATTTAGAGGTTAAATTAATCCTGCTTGATTGATGTCTGTTAAGCAAACAAGCTGGATGAGATCAGTTGCTGAAGAAATGCACCGAAATGGACGTGAAGCAGATCTAAAACTAAAATATCAACTCTTGGTGAGCATGGATGATGTCAGAATAAAATTATTATTATTATTATTTTTTAATCAGTTCCTGTGTTGACATGTCAGAACATTTATTTTCATAGTACACTGGATGTTGTTTTCTTTCCCACATTTTACATGCAGAATAATTGCAACTATTCTGGATCTTTTTTTAAGATTTCAACTGTCAGATACTTGATTATATTGAAATCAGGCTAGCAAGTACACAATGTGAAGGCAACACATGCAACTGGACAGCAAAATACAAAATTGTTAATTATTAAGTATTTATAAAGCTGTTGGACAACTGTGGTGGAGAAAAACATGAAATATTTGCCTTTGAGATAGTTTTTCTCCACCACTTCTGCTTCGGGGTCATAGAGGACATGGTATCTCTCCCAGATGTCATCGGGTGAGATGCAGACTATTATCTCAACAAGTTTCCAGTCCATCACAGGACCACACAGAGACAAAGAACCACATATGCGCACTCTTACACCTATAGTATAAACACCATTTAAACTCAGCTATGTGCTTTCTGGCTGTTGGAGGAGGCTTGAGTACCTGAAGAAGACCTATGCAAGCATGCATGGGGTGGTGTGAAGCGATAGCGCTGCTCCATGCTGCTCAGTCAGAAAGGCCTGTTTACATGTGTTACATCAGAGGTGTGAAATTTGGGTAAAGGGGAGCAGATAATAGATCATTTCAAAGGGTGGGGCTGACCTTGGGAGGCGGTGGAGGTGGGGGGTGACCAGCAGGTGTCACTGTTCATCTGCTGCAGCTCCTCTATGAGTGGCTGTAGGTTAAAAAATAAATAAAGAGAGGGTTGTGCTCAGGTATGATCAAAGCTCCAGAGATGCATTCCTTCAGTACAGCAGATATCTTGTTGAAGTGTGACTTAGCCAAAAGACCCAGAACTGATCAAGATGTCTTCATAGGCAGTCTGAATATGTGTAATATGAATGTGTGGAGGAAGATACTGTCCTTCTTTATTAATGTCAAACTTCTGCAGCTCATTTGTGAACATCAGGTACACTTTTGACTAAGCAAAACAGTCTAAATCTTGTGGTGTAGCATTTATACGACAAGGCCATCTGGGGGGTAAACATTCATATTTCATGTTATGAATCCCCCCATAAGAGGGACTGCAGATGTATGATTGTTTTTCATTTGTTCAGTCTAGAATTTCAAAGAGAATTAGATGGATTCAGAAAGATGGAGGTACATAAAAGCATATTTTTTTCCTGATTCTGTAGAATGATTCTCATTAATACCATATTATTATTGGAAATATTTGGTAATAAACACTCCAGCAGTAACTGATTCAGTTTTCCCAACATTTTCAAGGCACTTATGTCTTTAGTCTCATTTGAATTTAGTTTTTACTACACACAATAAAATAAAGTGCCTCCTCAACCAGCTGCTGTGTACCCCATGACTTTAAAACGTCCTCGTAAACATTACAGACACAAAGCTGAATTCTTGTCAAGTGACATATGAATACCAGACTGTAGGGAAAAAAAGTACAATTTCAACTGTTATTTAACAACAATAGAATTACAACTTTAGGATAAAGGAGACCAGTGACTTTTTGTTAAGATACTTTTAGTGTGGACAGACCAGGCCTGGAAGTCTGGTCAGGATGGTTATCAAAAGGTAGATCAGTGAAACCACAAGGAACGCCTCTTTAATAGCTAGCCACTGAGACAAGTTCACAAAAATGAATGCTTACAGTTTGTGAGTTTTTTTTTTTTTCATGCATTATGAAAGCATTACATTGAAAGTGAAGAATACGGTTTAATTTGAAAAGACTGTAACTTTGGGTCAAACTCAACTCCAGATGTGATAACCCAGAATTCAGATGAATCATTTTCATCATTACTAAAACCTTAACCAGGAAGCATTTAAGATGGTGTTTACTGTATTTGTAAAACAAAACGAAACAAAAAAAAACCCCAAAAACCCCCAGTCGTATAGTCTTTCGATTTCATGCAGCTGCCATACTGCATTTCTTTGTCTTTATGGTTGTTGTTTCTTTTTTTCTTTTCTTTTACATCAAAACATTTTCCTGTACATCTATACTCTGAGGGTTTCATTGTATAAAGTCATGGGGAGAGGCATTTCTGTGTAAATGTGGGTGGACACTTGAATGTCATCGTCATCCTTACAGACCCGTAACCACAGGCCACATGAAGCTCTTTACTCCAGTGCACATCTGGAGCATCTGGATGCTGCAGGACACATTCACACACACACACACACACACACAGTCATGCACAATTTCTCAAACCTACCAATGTTTGTGCACGTCCAGAAGCAGAACAATCTTCTCTCTTCTTTAATTGCTGCAAATGTGTTACTATTTCTAATGAAAACCCAGTGAATTTTACATGATCACGATATTTGGATTCTTTTGTTGTTGTTTTTTTTTTCTTATTTCAATCTCAAAACATAAAGCTTCAGATGTTGAATTGTACATGAAGACAGAAGAGATAATCCCTCTCTCCAGAATTTCAACATGCCTCGAGGCACATAGTGTTTCTATGGCTCTGGGACGCCTCAAAATACTCTCTTAAGAAGTTTAAAGAACTTAAATGGCCCTTAATTGGCCATGTGCCAAAAGGGCTGACCAGCACATCAGCAACTTTCAGGATAGCATGCCTAAACACGAATAGAAATTGGAGAGTTAGGTCAAGCTTGTACACAGCAACAGAATTATATTCATTGCAGCTGGAATACTGTCATAGCGTTCCCAGATGTTTTCACTCTTCACTCTTTGTGCAGCAAACAAGATTAGAAAAAAAAAATCTAATTAATCCCAGCTAAACTAAGGAAAGCAGAACAAAAGCACTTACAATGTAATTAAATAGTCAAATGTCCAATGCTATGGACTTTTCCAGAGGAAAAGTTAATATTTGTACGAGATCTTCTTTTAAATAAAACAATTAGAGTATTACCAGTGGCAAAAGTTATACTATTTCCAATAGCTGTGTAACATTGTTTGGTGACTTGGAGCTATTCTACAGCAAAAATATTCTTTGTGTCGTTTAATGTTCCAGAAAAACTAACAGCAGTGTTATCACATTCTGACACCCACTCTTTAGCAAACTCTAAAATGATGGCCAAAGAGAAACCCTCCCTTCTGTGTGTCTTCATTACTGGCTTCTATATGGGGGACATCAGTTCATTTAAGCAACCAGACCAAAAGGGGACCTGTGGTCATCCAGCCCTTAGTTGTGGCAGTAGAAGGGGTTTCAAGAGATCCCGCACATACTAGGCAAAGACAAACCCTGAAATTTACACTAAATGTGCCTCTTTCTTTCTGTCTGCCCAGCAATTTTGTTAGCAGTTACAGATGCCCAAAGACCAGCTGATTAGAATCCATGTGTCGTGCAAAGATGTTCAAAATAACATCCTTTATGTTCTAATTATTTACCATACAGAAAGTTGTTCTTGCAGATGGTTTTTGTTCTTTTAGACCAGTCTGGGATCCATTTGTAAGGATTATGGTTTGGATCAAGCAGATGTAAGTAGATCCTCGTTAAGGAGGAGGACTAAGGAAGACAACTTCACACTGGAGATGGGGATTTGGGTCATACATGAGGTTTGGCTTGTTGGAAGACATTTTCCATTCCTCTGGACCCAGCACGTCCAGCTGCTCCACTGCTCTGCTTTGTATAAGCACCGAGTACCCACATAAAAGTCAAGCTCAGTTTAACAGAATCATACGTCCCCTGGAGTTTTACGGTCACTATCAAATGTTTTATTTGGGGTCATTTTATAATACTAAGGCAAACCTCAAGCTCTAAATTTAGCAACCAGCTCAATTTAAAGATAATTAGGTGTTTAATGGAACAGCAGATGCGGTACACACTTATCACCTGTTGTTAACTTGATGAATTAGTGAGGGTTTTCATAAATTTACTTCAAAAGCAATTCAACCTTCTTTTTTTTTCAGATGAGTTGATTGCTAAATTGCTAACTCTTTGCTTTAGTAGTCTTCAGTTTCTTGGGGTTTTTTTTGTTTTTTTTTTATCTGCACTATATGTAAAACAAAAAACACTTACAAAAAAACTTACTTTTTGGTTTTAGTTTGTCTGTGTTGGCCATCAAGCATTTTCTAGCCTCTGGTGCTGGGAACTTGCTCTTTTCTTCTTCCTCATTGGTTTTCTACAGTCTGAAACATGATAAACCCATTAGTTTATTGCTGGTGGCCATCTTCCTGATGTTCCCCTGCTTCTTTATGGCTTTGTTCCTGGACAGTGGCTTTGGCACTCATTAGTCCTCCATCTCTCTTTCTGCTTGGTGTGAAGTGACATCTTCTTGGACTTGGGATGAACACCCTGCCCCTCCCCGCTCCATGTATCCGAGGGACCTTTTGTGTGGAGTTTGCATGTTCTCCCTGCGTCTGCTTGGGTTTCCCGGGGGGCGTGGGCGGTGGTACTGTCTGCAAAACATCCAGGAGAAATTGAGATAGCCATCCTTCCAAGGCCAGCATCAGGGGAGCCAATTCAGAAAACAGTAATTGTTTGGGATCAGGCAGACTTCAGTAATTTTCCGTTCGCCTTAGAGTCTGTCTGGGCATCTCATGGCGAAACTTTCAAACAGCCAAATTCAAACCTCGCCGAGCTGACGACCTCTCCCAGTTGTCATCCATCTTGAGAAGGAGCTCGGTTTTGCTAAACAGGAGTTTGAGTGTTGACAGAGCGACACATTCGCTCGTACAGGCCAGGCAGTCTACAATGGCCAAAATCACTGCCAACATTTTCAGAATTTTGTGATACATCAAGAAACCACCAGCTCCAAACAGCAGAAACCCTATTATTATGAATCCAATCATATATGCATGAGAGATATGGATGAGAGGTGGATCATCTTCAAGAACCAAGTTGCCTTTTCATGCTTTGTAGGATTTCTATATTCTTAGTGATTGAGTCTCCACACCAGCACATGTTGATTGTTGTTGACTTCCCTGTGACTTTTTACCATTTACCTTTGAGACCACAAAATTTTGATAGTTCGTGTCCTTGAACTTGATGGCATTAGGACTTTTGAACTGACTTCAATGGTCCCATGAAGTTCTTTATGAAAATTCCAGTGTGCAGCATCAGTTTACAGTTAATTAACAGTCATTTCAGTTGTTGCACAGATTTGATTTTTCTGAATACTTTTTACGTCTTGAGAGGTTGTCCTATCAACCAGTAGCTGGTTCTGCGCTCTTCCTGCATTGCTTTCAGCTCCTGTCTGGGCCCTGCTTGTCACAGCCTGTGGCTTTGGTTGTTTTCCTTTGTACTTGTTTGAAGTTAATCTTCTTGGTTTTCATCCAGGCTTTGCTAGTTCTCTTGTTCCTGTTAGGTTTCTGGTTTTGGAAATGTTGTAGTCTTGGTTTTCTTGTGACCATTGCTTTTCTAAAGCCCCCTTGTTTGCGTTTAGTTAGAAGCTGTCTAAATCTGGTAATCACTGTCGCTGTGTGTCACTTGTAGTTTTGCTGTCTTTTGTCTTCCTGCCTTTGTTGTTCCGCCTGTACCTTATTATCCAGTTAGCTCTCATTGTGTGTACATAGTCTTGCCTCTCCCTCTGTGCTTTGTTAGACAGCCAGCTGAGCTTCCTCGTGCTTTCTTGCCAAGACACCAGTTGCTTATATATTATTAATATTGTTTTGTAGTTGGGCCTCAGTTTATTTTACTGTACTTTGCCTTGGTTGTGCATTTATATATAAAGTCATGTCCATAATAATAGCAGTGTGCTTTAAAAAAAAAATCAGTAAAGCTCACTGCTTTTATTTCCAAAAATAAAAATAAAAGATTGGGAACACTGTGTTCCAAATCAAGCCATGAACAAACATTTTTCAAATCTGTTATTGTTTACTGTTCATTTCACAGAAAGTGAAGAATAAAAGAATATTTGGCTGTTAAAAAAATTGTTGTGTCTGCATTTTTCTTTCCAAACTCAAAGATTTACTGTATAAACTGAGAAATTCTAGAAGATTTAGTTTTCCTGTGAATCACTGAACTAATATTTAGTTGTATAACTGTTGTTTCAGAGAACTGCTTCACATCTGTGTTGCATGGAGTCGACCAACTTCTGGCACCTATAAACAGGTATTCCAGTCCAGGACAACTGGACTACATTCCATAAGTCCTCTGGATTTCTTGGTGTTTCCTAAGAAACAGCATTTTTGATGTCACTGGTTCAGGCATTGAACTGGGAATTCCTGCTGCTGGGAACTCCGCTGCCTACTGGTCAGTTTGGGGTCCTTCTCTTGTTGAAAAAACAGGCCCAAGACCATAGTATGAGAAGCATCCCCATATCAGGATGCACTGCAAAAACTGTTTTCTAAGCAAGTAAAAGAAATACTTGTTTTAAGACAAATGGTAGATTTAACCCTACATTCCTAAATGTAGTCAAAATGTCTTATATTAAGCAAAACACCCAAAACTCTGCCAATGGGGTAAGATAAAAATGCTTGGCTAGAATTCTTAAATGAGAAATATGCTTTTAAAACAAGATCATTTGTCTTGAAACAAGTATTTTTTACTTGCTTAGAAACCAGTTTTTGCAGTGTGCTTGTGCTTCACTGTCTACCCTGCCAGTGTTTGTGGGTCATCTTGCTCAACCTTGCTTTCATTTCAAATGTTGTGCCATTTCTCTTTAGACCAGTCAATATGTTCTCTGACAAACTGAAACCTCTTCACACATGTGGTTGTGGTGGGTGTGGTTTCGCCCAGCTGCAGGGGAGATGTGACATAGCAGCTGTTGTTGGCTTTCTTTGCTGAATTAAACAGTGATTTTTGCTTTTTTGTTTTGATTTTTTGCTTCTTTTTTTTTTTTTTCAACAACAGCACTTTGCCTGGGCTTCTTCTTGTTACTTTAGATCTATTTTGATCACCCTGAAGCTGATTATATGCCCCTTTTGCTATTCTTTGGCCCATTAAAATGGTTGTTTCCCCCTTTTTTGGCTTTAGTTGTCATTTTAAAGCAGCTGAGGTCATTTTAGCTGAGCAACCTATCATTTTCTGCTCTTCTTCATGTTCCCCCTCCCCAATCAACCTTTTAATTACATATACTGTTCTTCTGAACAGTGTCCTGAATGACCCATTTTACTCAGGTTTTTACAGAAATGAACTATCGCCAGCATGTACAACATTGGTTGCCTTTGTCCCTGGTGTCACCTCTTTGACACGTGTTTTTTCACAGAATGAATGACCTCACTAACTGAAGCCGACACTGCTATTTTTGAATAGCCTAACATACATTTTTCTTTACTTCCTGCTTCATACTTTTTTTTTTTGAGAAATAAAAGCTAAAATAACTGTTTTGAGCTTTTTACTCACTTGAATTACCTGCTCTAGATGGTTCCATCCACTAGCAGGTTGTTCATTTGTTCTGGAAGGTGTTTATGTCCAAGATTTCATACTTCAGTCTCTTGGATGTCTGCCCTTCTGATAATCACATGTTCACAGTAATCTCAGCTTTGCTGCAGTTGGCTCTCAGATCTATAAGCCACTGACCAGTGGGGGCAGAGTAGGTGCAATTTATAATTCTAGTTTATCATTCAACTTTAGGCCAAAACATAGTTATACCTCATTTGAAAACCTGGTGCTTAATATGCTAAGCTAAGTCACAAGAACCAATTCTCCTGGCTATTGTGAACCATCCTCCTGGTTCTTATTCAGAATTTCTTTCTGATTTCTCAGACTTCATTTCTGATCTAGTTGTCCAGGAAGATAAGGTCATCGTAGTTGGTGTTTTCAACATTCATGTGGATGTGGAGAGTGACAGCCTGAGCTCTAGTTTAACTGCTCTAGTTGACTCAGTTGGATTCAGTCAACATGTGGAGGGACCCACTGACTGCTGCAATCATACGCAGGAGTTGGTTCTAACTTATGGAACTGAAGTCAAGTCCTTAACAATCTTACCCCAAAACCCATTTCTATTTGACCATTGTCTAATCTCATTCCAGTTTTCCTCTCACATTACAGTTACATTTCTCTTGTTACAGTAGAGCCCTTTCTGACAGTGCTGTCATTAAGTTCAAGGAGAAAATTCCTGATCTGCTTGGACACTTGTCTCCTATTCATGCTGCTGTGGACAGCTCTGAAAGTCTTGATCCTTCATGCATTGATAGTCTTGCAGATGACTCGACAGAGTTCCTACATTTAACTCTGGATTCTGTTGTTCCTCTGAAGCGGAAGTTAGTTAATCTTAGAAAGTTTGTACCCTGGTTATAATGGAGAAATGCGAAGTCTTAAACAGAAATGTAGAAAATTGGAAAGAAAATGGCTCTCTACCAGGTGCGATTTGTCACAGACAGCAGAGGAAGCCAAACTGCCTCTGAAATTCTCTGCTACATCTTCAATGTTAAATTGACGGTAAAACAGTAATTCACAAAACA
>JBAMYA010047557.1:0-10341 GCA_037176975.1 Arrhamphus sclerolepis
AGGATGCTTATGGGAAATGTATCGGAGTAAAAGTATTGATTTTATTTGGAAAATGTAGTGAAGTAAAAGTGAAAGTCGTCAAAAATAGAAGTAGTAAAGTACAAATATTCAAAAACAGTACTTAAGTAAAGTAACAAAGTATTTCTGCCCTGTTACTATACAACACTGATTTGGAGGCAAGAGTAGTTCACAGTTCCACAGTCCACTTTCCGTTAACCAAAGATGCTGCAAATATAGGGAAACCTGAACTAGAAAACCAAACAAAAAATCAAAAAGAACTCAAGGATTTAATGAACCAAGGAAGAACTCTCTGGCAAAAACACAAGTGGCTGAAAGGGCAGTGAAAGAACAATAAAAAATGTGAAGGCAAGGCAAGTTTATTTGTAGAGCACAACTTGTACACAAGGCAATTAAAAGTGCTTCACAGCAACATAAAATCACAAGAAGGCAAATAAAATCATTCCATAAAACATAACAATAATCATTAATTCATTAAATTAAAAACGAAGAGTCCAGAAAAAAAAACAAATAGAGCTAAATAGAGCTGTTTTCAGCCTGGATTTGAACACTAAGTGAAGGGAGAAACGAGACAGAAGACAACATATAGACACTGACAAACAGATAGCAAGATGAAGGTGTAGATGTAGATGATTACAATTGGGGCCCATTTAATATCAATGGTTCATTCCATCTATGTTCAACATCGTAGCTCAATTCCTTTTTGCCCTTTTTGGTTCCAACTGGAGGTTTGTATCAGCTGGCTGCCTCTTAAAGATCATAGAGGTCTATTTATGTTCTACAAGAAAATTAGTTATGCATTTTGGCCCCATATTATTAACTGATTTGTAAGCTAACAACAACACGTTAAACTCTGTTCTGTAGGTAACTGGTAGCCTTTGTATGGATCTCAGAAAAGTGTTTAATGTGTTCAGTTTTTTTTTTCTTTTTTTTTTTTTTTTTGGTAGAAGAAGACTGGTGTTTATCATTAAAATATTTTTTCTTATTTTTTACAGTGTAGAGTTACACTTCCCAAAAAATCAGGTTGAAATAACAAGACTTAAATGAAGAAGCCAATTCTGTCATCTACCGTATGTGGTAGATAGGTGGAGTATTAAAAGACTAATTAAAGAATAATTTTTCATTTGTCAAAATTAGATTTGCCCAAAGTTCTTACTACCCAACGTTTTTAATTGTCTTTTATCATTGGATGATGGCATTTTTTCTTAAACTGTGGAGGAAAAAGATTGCTTTTGGGTGTTTTTTTTGTTTTTTTTTTTCTCCTTCATTTCAGAACATGTTGTAGGTGGAACTAATGTTTTGGTGTCGGAGCACCCCAACTCATTTTACATACACCAAATGCACTTCCATGGTAATTTCTTACTGACTAGACAATTACATGTATCTCTGAACATTAAGTGTAAATTGAGAATGACAAGTCTGAACTCCCGTTTCAAAAAAACAAACAAATAAATCTGCCATAATCAACAGGATCACTGGTTTGAGAACCACTGAGGACTAAGGGAAGTAACTCAGCTCCAGAATTGGCCAGAAGCACATTTGAACCAGCTGCTAATAGATGGGATCCAACCAGAAGGATTCACCCACAGCCACACTGACCTAGACATGACAAATCCCCAGAAGAGGGCAATTCCATCCATAGAAGCTTCTGTGAGGCATCAGAGTAGCCAAGATAAGAGGACACGTGACTCAACACATAAGTGTTCTAAATCCCAGTCTTTCAAGACTGTGAAATCAGACATAAAAATCTGTGCACTGCCTGAATCACCAACAAGAAAGCCTATGACTCAACGGCACATACGTGAATACTAAAAAGCTTGGAACTGTCCGTCCATCCAGAGCTCAGTGGGGCTATGGAAGACAAGTCTGTGGGCCAATTCAATTCCTACTGCCGAAGTTACATGTCTTTTGTATGTCAAAGGAGATTCCCACTGCTGGTCTGTAAAGGCCTTAACATCCTTAGCCAGATCATCACTGCAATGTGTGGCTACAAATACCAGCTCTAAAGTGGAGTAATCAACAGCCACCTCCTCCACATAACAATCTGCATGCCAATGCTGAGAAAGACATTCATTCACTGATCTGCCTACCCAAGATATACAGCAATGACATTGGAATATGATAAGGACTGGACAAATTATTAAAGAAAAGCAAAAACATTGCAACTGGCAGGAAAAACTACCAGTCAAATTATTACAAACCAAGTGTTCAAAGTAAGTTAACTTTACACAAAATTGTAGTTTAAGAGCTCAAAGAGCATCAAAGCCACAATCATGGAAGAAACAACACAGGTACAGATATAGATCAGAAAAAGAACCTTTATGGATAAACTGTTAAGTGAACATATAAAAGTGAACATAAAATGCTACAGAAATGAGGGAAGAGAGAGAAGTGAGTGAACCATGATGGATCAAGAAGACCCTACATGGTATACCACCAGCACACTCATGGAGTGGCAGACATTGAGAAGTCTAACCAGTGGCTAGGAAGAAAAGACAAAGTCTGGAACGTGGCACTGAGGCAATAATCATGGCGGAACAAAAGCAGGTGGTGTGAAAGAGAAACAGAAGTCCAGGTCTGTGACAGAAGTCAAGAGTCCAGGTGCAGGCTCTGCAAAGTTGCCTCCAAGAGAATCCAGAGTGAAACAGAGAGGTACAGAACGGCACACTTTAAATGGAAAACCATAACCAAGTTGCTCTGATAATACATACAAAGCAGAACCGTGGGGGCACTGCTTGTATTTATTAGATATTTCTAAATCTACTTTAACTTGCCTGATTCAAATAAATGAATCATAATCAGCGTGTCATAGAGGTCTCCAGAAGTCTGTTAATGACAGATTGTGTTAAAGAAGGGAAAATATCTAAAAATCCTTCAGTTACCAGGTCTGTTTTTAGATCGTATTTGGGGTAAGCTGGACGGTAATTAGCCTGAATCGACTATATTTGACTGGACTGGACTTTCAGATGACATTTGTTATGAATGGTCTGTACAAACAAAACAAAGTGAACTCCAAAAGTCAAGGTGGGAGATAGAGTCAAGAATGATGGAGAATGAATGAGCAAAAATCCTGTACAATTGTGATAAATTGGTGGCAGTGAACTACACAGACATTACAGTGGTCAGAAAACTCCAGAAGGCAGTTAGTGATCTCAAGTAGCAGCAACATCAAGAGGCAACACAAGAATCACTTTCCAGGGTTAGAAAGTGAGAGCAACAGTGGTGCCACAAGTAGTGGTGATTATACTACTTGTAGCTGGGGCCCCCAAACTGGGAGACTCCAGCAGACTCCAGGAACATTAGACACATCTGTCCAGAAGAGTGCAGACCAAAGAAGAGCTAAGGTGCATCGTACTTTAGATGTTCTTAGGACTCCACAATGTTCTTGTGATTCCTTACATGGATTTAAGGACAGAATAAAATGAATTATAATGGATGAAAATCCCTGTACTTTACAATTTAAATGCCCAATCTTATTTTCCAACTAGAACAAATCAGAAATACAGAAAAAAATGTTTTGACACCTTGCATTCAAACTCCACCTGGTAGGTACAGTATGTATAATTTTTTCATGGATACATCAAACCGTTGTAACTGGTAGACTTGCTTTAAATTTATTCATATTGGACCGAAGTGTTCATCTGGGGAGTTTATACATATATTCATACTTTTAGGTACATAAAAAAACAGACTTTCAAAAAAGAAAGAAAGTCATGACTTAACAGAAACAGGAGATGCAAATATACTTCTCTAACTTTTTTTCAAGGAAACAAATTTTGACCACTGAAGTTTTTTCTTTCAGAATTTAATACATTTAATACAACTCTGAGCCCACTATGGCTTCTTGGTTTGTTGTAGTTCAAGTTAACTTAGCCTTTAAAAAAAAAACAAAAAACAAAACTTACTACATTTCTTTTTATTATTATTATTTTCAGATTTTTAAGCTTTCCCTTATAACTAAATTAAACTCTACAGATGACGCTGACTCACAAATAAGAGGCTGTCAACTGATTCTAGCGAACACTGCAGGCTGACAGATGGGAGGGGTGAGCTTAGACAGAAATGCAAGTCTTTTTTTGGACGTTACATACCTAAAGTTTACCCGTATTTGAAATTAAGAAAAAGGTAAAGATGGGAGGGAGAGGCAGAAGACAACTGCAGTCTCCCAGGACCACAAATCTCCCAGGATCACACACAGAGGGACAAACAGACACATCAGTGATCTGGCGAGTGACTATAACAACCTCAAAACTTAACAAGTCTCTGCTTGTCTTCTCTCTCAGGACTAACACAAATAGACATTAACAAAGAAAAAAGAAGAAGAGAAAATAGCAGGGTTTTTTCTTCAGAGAAAACCTATTCCTGATTCTGTAGATGGATCCTAACATTTTATAAGCTTTTAAAATGAAGCTATAACTTAAGTCTAACTTGAACTGATGACACCTAAACCTGGAAATAAATGTATAGATAAGTTTTAAATTTTATAAGTTGCCCATAAGTTATTCAAGTTAACATTTTTGATAAATTGTTTCACTTTTATAGTCAGCCCACACTCACTCAAGAAAGGACGCCACTTATTAAACAGCCTGTCAAGCTTTAGTCATAGTTTGACTTAACTGTGCATTTAGACATACTGGCTGATGTGGCCCAGCCCCACACACACTGGCCTTGAGAATTTGTTGAAGATATCTCCATATTTTTCAACTAGAAACATTGATGCTAAAGTGGTTACAGAAATAGCAATTAAACTGCCAAAATTTAAGAGGTTCTGTACATCTATAAACATTATCTCTTAACCTAAGAAGAAATCACAACTTTGTTACATAACATGACTTAATGGAAACACAGTAATTTCACTGTCAAGTTTTATCGACATTTCAAAATATTTAGCTTTTTTTTGTTAGGTTTTACACCAAAACTGTAATGTAAACATGATTTATAACTGGACCAATGACTGTTCAAAGTATCAAATGAATTGTCCACTCATTGCAGGGTTTGTGGTTTGATTTTTTTTGCCCTCTTGATTATTCTGTGTCATTATCATTATCAAAATGTCCTTGGTGTCTGAACGAGTGAGACTGTAAAATGATGCCCACTGTAACTTGTTGTGTTGGGGTGTGGCTTTGCTCAGCTGTAGGAGCAGATGTGGAGCGTCAGCTCAAGGAACAGTGCCTAGGATGGACAGATGGACACAGCTTCTCTGGCACTAATTATCCAGCTCCCTCGATTTAGGAGTAGCGTGTCGGCACAAGAGGGACATTCTGGGGAGTTGCTGAAACAGCAAACCAAGCGCTGGTGTGTCATAAACTGAATATTGCGCTAAAAACAAAAAAATAATAATTAAATAAAATAAGATTGCTCTACTTGCTGTGTGTTTGCTGGGATCTTCTTTTCTTTCCAGCTGTTCCCTACAGGGGTCGCCACAGCGTATCATTCATCGAACGATGAATCGAACCCTCCATCGAACCCTATCCTCTGCACTCTCTTCTTTGACAACACCTTCATGTCTTCTTTGACTGCATCCATAAATTTCCTCTTTAGTCTTTTTCTAGGCCTCCTGCCTAGCCGTTCTAATCTCATCATCTTCCTAACGATACTGGTGAGATATGTCACAGCAACAGCAGAGATTGCGGCAATTTACAGACAGAGAAACCCAGTTTCTCTGCCTTCTTTTACAACCCACGGATCAATAAGACACTGTTTCTGACCTACAGTCAACTCCTCAGGTGCTGCAAGCAGGAGTATTAGCGATGTGGCCACCTGGCCTCCCGCACACCAACTGTGCCCTAATGCAGGTGAGTCAGGTGGTCCTGGTGGATCAGCCTCAATCCCCTAACCTGGGAGAGATGCTCTATAAAGATGCACAAGGGTACACAGCAGGCAACGGTGGATTGAGGCTGCATGCAGTGACTGATCCACATGAACCTGGTTTGACCTGGTGTACCGGTGGACACATCGTGGGTTGAAGTAAACTGTGTGAATGTTGATATTCACAAAAACCCTGGTGTGACAGTGGGGGGGGGGAAGCAAAATGTAGAATTAGGACCACAGTTAGCTGCAATTAGGGGCTGGTGGGATCTCCACAAGAGGCCCCTCCAGCTCCCATCTTGCACCCTGTTGAGGACTTACCCTTGAGCAGTCCCTGGATGATGCTCTATGCTCTTGCCTTTGACCAAAGACCTTTATGGTTTACTAGACATCAAATCTTTTTTGGAACAGTGTCTATCACCTGCAGACTGATGGATTGCTGGAGCAACTGAATAAGACTTTGAAGTCTTTGATTTGTAAGCTTATTCATGAGGATGAACATAGTTGGGAAAATGTCTGGACCTCTCTGTTTGTTTGCAGTGTGGGAGGTACCCCAGGCCTCCGTGGATTTTTCTCCCTTTGAACTACTGATTGGTAAGAAACCCCTCCGAGTCTTCAACCGTTTTAAAGAAAGCTGGGGGGACGGTCCAAGTACAACCAAAAATGAGGTTCAGTACATCTTGCACCTGCAAGCAAAACTCCATTCACTTGGGCAACTGTCACAGGAGAATTTGCTCTGAAATCAAGGGTGTCAACAATGCCTGCACAACAGAAGAAGACACCTGTGGTAATTTCCACTGAGAAACAAGTTCTTTTAACTTTGAAATTATTCTCCAAGTGGCAAGGACCCTCTGTGGTAACAAGGCGAGAGGAAAATGTTGATTATGATGTCGCACATTGTGACAGGGCTGGAGCAACACAGATTTACCACCTCTACCCCTTGAAAGCAGGGGGGGAAGCGATGCCTGTTTCTCTGGTGAGCTTGGTGATGACAGAGATGAGCTGGGGCTGGAGGTGCCAAATTCCACCAATCCATCTCTGTTCCTTTCTGACAGCCATATCTCACCCTCCCAGAGTGCAGATGTTGCAAGATGCAAAATCACTTTGCTGATGTCCCCCCCCCCCGATGCACAAACCTCATTCACACCACGTTGACTGTGTTCACAGCATCACCAAAACACACACACACACACACTAAAAAAAGATTCCGAAAGAACTGAATTGAAATATGGTAGAGTTAGGAGTATTAGAAGAATCCCTCAGGGCTTCGTGTAGCCCCATCCTTCTTGTGACCAGGAAGGATGGATATATAACCTTTCATGTGGTTTACTGAAAGGTTAGTGAGGTGTCGTGATGCAGCGCTTATCCCAGGCTCTGGGTTGCAGAACTCCTCGACCCTCTCAGCAAATGATCTGAGTTCTATTTTAATCTGCTGGCTTTTTTTATTTTTACATGCATATTGTGATGAAAGTACATTAAGTGCAAGTACCGCACATTTATATTTTTGTTTGTATCAAATCATCCGGAACCTTTGCAGCTAAAAGCTGACCTAAAGCAAATTTCTTTGCACTTCTTTATATCATGAGTGTAAATTCCCTTTAATCAGAGGTGGGTGGTCCTCCTCCCCCTTGAGTGTATGCCTCTAACAGTCCCCATCAAATTTATGCTGATTGAGACTCATTTTCAGGATTTTTTTTTTTCTTTCATTAACCCTTTAAACTTTCCTAAAATGTTTTGCTTGTAGATTTGTGGTTTTTCCAGATGCCCAGGTTGAGGGTGTTATCAACCCTCTCTGGTAAACATGCCCCACACATTCAATCTTTTCCTATTTTCTTCCATACAAATTGAAAAAAAATTGGCAATATATTAGAGAGACATATATATTTAAATACGTAGCACTTTAGCACACTTTAAGATTGTAGGCAAAGCATGGCATTAAGTGTTAAGAAATGATGTTCTTTCATTCTGTCAAACATTTTGATGCTTCAATCATTTGTCACACTATGATCAGTTGTTTTTGGATAAATGTGCCTTGCATTAGAAATCATTTTTGTCCCTGACATTTAAGCTCCAGGAAATATTTCCAAGATAGGAGGGTACTGCCGGTTGGCTAAGCTTCAGGCTTTCAGCGAGTATTAAAATCTAAAAGGGAAGCTGTTCTCTGATCGCTGTCGGACAACACTCTGCATGGAGATATGCAAACTGATGGTACGGGATTTCACTAAGATTTGTGTCTCAAATGTTTGTATCGTGTGCATAACCTCCCTCTCTCTCTCTGTCTCTGGAGATACTTTTTATATTCTCCAGGTAACTCATAACTCGCTCAAAGTCATCCGAATCACAGAGACACACACACTCTTGGTTAATGCAAGGGGGAAAGTACATGGAATTATCCAGACTGCTTCATTGTTCAGTGTGCTCTTCACCCCTAATTTCTGCATTTAGAATAATAGGCCTGCACATGGAGAACAGGAAATGGTAGAGCATAAGTACAAAATATGAAAATGATCTTTTAGACTTCTCTTGTTCATTTCGACTTTTCTTCCATGTAAAGCTAAATAAATGCACTTGTTCCAAGCACTGAAAATGTAAGAGTTCAGACACACAAGCCAATCTGAGGCATGTTCTTATGTTATTTTACTTTGATAAGCAGACTGGAGACATGAAGCGTGTCCTTGTGGAAAGTAGATAGCCATGCTGACAGTAAGCTCTATAAAGCTACTCTTATTCTCTTGCACATATTTCAAGATGATGGTAAGCTTTTAAAAGCCGGAGAAAGACTTATAGCCATGAAGTTATCTGCCAATATATAAGAGGCCAGTACCACACTTGAGATGAATGTGACCACGGACGTTGCTGAAAACGCCAGCTTTTTAACTTTAAAGGAAGGGAAATCTGGAGCAGGAGGAGCAAAGAAAGGTCAGAAACAAAGATAGAATCAGGTAGAACTGAAACAAAGATGGAGTAAGGTAGCGCTACACAGTCTCTTGCATCAAGAAATATCATAAAAATTAGGGTTGGAAAAAAATAAATATTTTAACTGACATATTTCCCTGATGATCAATTAAGCAAGTACATTTGATTAGCAGCACCAGGCTGCTACTTAACTCTCAGTTCCTATGGAAGCTGTGAAGCTGCTTAGTTATTCATACACAACCTCTCCATCTTAGCTTAATGTCATGGTGTAATGTATAATATCTTATTATCTATCTGATTTAAAGAGCTTATATGGGCCAGAGTAAGACGAACAAATATTTTTGCAACGTTGCTTTAAAAAATATTTTAAAAAAGTAACAGCAGCAGTGACAAGGCTTTATGTAAAACAGTCTTCTAAAACTTTATGGTTTTGGAAAATCTAAAAATGCGAACTGAAGCCGTTTATTTATCAGCCAAACATTTAAGAGATTAAACCATCTGACCTTTTTTTTTTTCTTTTTCTTGCCACTGTTAGGCTTTGCCACGTGCTCGGGTGTCATGCTCTGGGTTTCTCAGAAGCGCCTAGAGAAACCTTTGACCATTTCCAGTAATAGACAGACAGACAGACAGACAGACAGACAGAGATAAGAAGATGATGAGAAGTGGTGAAAGGAGGAAAGTCTGGGAAAGAAGAAAAGGATGCATCATTGGCCAGAGCAGACAAAAGATGAGCAATAGGGAGATGCTGTTAATTCACTGTTCAGAGATTTTTTTTAGTTTGACACACTCTGCAGGAGGCCTTTGACTGTTGTTGCCTTTGAACTGCAGGACACACACACCCACAATCACACAAAAACACACACACAAGCTCACGGTCAGTCAAGGATAATGTTTGCTTGAAGGTAAAACAACATAGAAAATGAAAGAAAAAAAGTACAAATGGGATGAATAAGAGATCCTCATTCGGGTATTAAATTTTTTAAGTTCATCTTGTTTATAAATGTCACATACTAGAGGCCCCACTGGTTCCTGCGTATAGAGAAATGGTTTAACAGGGAACAAAGCTATCAACGATTGTATTGTAAGCTGCTGAATACTGGTTGATGATGATAAAAATACAACTCTTAACTCCACATGGGGAGACTTCAGACCTAACAACCTCTCTTATGTCACCCCTTCATCTTCTGCTCTTTTATTTCACTCCCTGCCTCCTAGCTTCTTCTTTTTTTTTTTTTGCCAGTGAGCTCCAGCTTTTCCACATCATAAGTTTGCGTAACACATTTGCCCACTGGCACCCTTTAGCACAAATTCAACCCATTTCTCTTCTTTCCTCTGCCAGCTGGTAAAAGGTATGCCTGATTGACAACACAGAGGTAATATTCTTATTCTTAGAAGTTAAATATCCAACCCTTTTGTTAAATTGAATTTAGAAGTGCTATACAGCTCATGCAATCGTTGCTTGCATTTTGAACTTATTACCTCAAAATCGTCATACTTCTGAGATACAATACAGGCTAACATTTAAGTGTCTAAATAGTATTTGTATTAATACACACCACTGCTTCATTATTGTTTTTTCATTTTAACAAAAGGGTTGGA
>JBAMYA010047558.1:0-10339 GCA_037176975.1 Arrhamphus sclerolepis
AAAATGAATGAATTCTGTACTGTGGTACTGAATCTGGGGCCCCCCCAAAAAAAACAAACAAACAAACAAAAAAAACAACAAAACATCATTAAAACAAACAGTAGCGTCACAATTAAAACTCCCTTTTATTAATTATTCTACCATAATGTCAGTTAAAGATATCAGTGTATGTACACACATTGGACAAAAAAAAAGACATCAGAATTTGGTTTATTGACACTTTTCGGAACATGGCTTTAGCATGAAATTAGTCATTAAACCCTAGTTTATCTGAAACCAGAAAAACAGTCTTTGATTCTGCTTGGTACAGTAAAAATTACAAGCTTTTTCTATTTGGTGTCACAGTTTTGGCTTTTAGTTAGTTAACGGGACTTGTGTCGGTGCCTGCACTGGTGCCACTGTAGCAGCTGCAGGGTCCTATCTTTCACGATCATCATCATGCTATTCTTATAAAAAATGCATTTAATCCTTTCCTACTATACACTGGGCTCACACTGTATGACTCAATTGGCTATGAAAGTCTTGCTGGGTTTTTTTTTGTTTTTTTTTTCTTTTTTAGAGAAGAGATATAATTTTGCAGATGGGAAAAAGTAAATGTGGAGGCCTTTGAATTGAAAACAGCCTTATTTTTCTGATTACAAGCACCTTTTGTAAGTTGAAAATCAGCTACCGAGCCACAAAACATTTGACCAATATATATTATACAATATACACAAGAAGAAAAAAATGATTTTCTGCTAAATTCAAATGTGTCTCAAAAGACAGAGGTATATAAATTAATAGTACACAGTGATAACAAAAAACCTTTCTCATGTAAAAGTGTTTGCAAGTTGTCACATCTTTAGGACAGTGCATTTGAACCCTATAAGCTCCCAGATGACATAACATACAAATCAAAAACAAAACAATCAACAAGGAAAAATTTCACATTTCAAACTAAATATTTATGAATGAGCAGCAGAGCATGCAGATGTTCTGGTCCTGTATAAATTAAGGCACCAGAGGTTTCCAGAATTCACTTGAAATACAGAATATACGTATAAAACAACAAAAAATTTCAAGTGTATTAAAGGCAGTCCATGAGAGTGCATACGAGGAGACAACGGAGTCTTCGCTGTTCGGATTTAAGAAGCCGTCATCTTCTGCAGCAGAGGAATCTGTGGAATAAAAGACGGATCGTTCAACTCTGAAATGGAGACGTTGAATACGTCCTTTGCTAGATGCCCACATGGCACTGACCCTTCGAAACTTAATGAAGCCACAGATTTTCGCTGTGTTCAGGGTTTTGGACACTTTTCCATGAGAATTAAGTATCGAGTGTCTAGATCAGTTATGTAAAGTTGCTCACGTACAAATTCAGTTTTGCAGCATTTAGAACAAAGGAAGATTTGGTATTTTGGCGCTTACCTTTGATAAATCCACTCCAGTGAGAGCATGGACGGACACTGGAAGCTCCGCCAGAAGACGGTTCACTTCGCCCGTCACACGACTGCCCTCCCCACCAAGAATGACGATCTCGTTTGTTCTGGCTAGCGGTGCAGCCACCTTTGAAGCGATCTGTAACAGTACAGTGTAAAGTTTACTGTAAGCATTTATAAATAAATAAAAAATCAAATAGTAGGGCCCCACGTCCCTGGAGCTAGCTTTTGTAGCCACGGATCGCCTCTGGCCACTGCCCAACTCACTTTGCATCCGACTCCTATGGCCCCTCCTGCGGATGGTTAGTCCACGGGGGGGGGGGGGGGCATGTAACCGTTTCGGGCTGAGCCTGACCAGGCCCCATGGGCAAAGGCCCGGCCACCAGTGCTCGCCTCCGAGCACCAACTCAAGGCCTGGCTCCAGAGGGGGGACCCAGTTTCCCAAGTCTGGACAAGGGAAACTGGAGTCCAAATTTATGACTCATCATAGGGGTTTTTGAGCCGCACTTTGTCTGGTCCCTCCCCCAAGAGACCTGTTTGCCATGGGTGACTCTGCTAGGGGCATAAAGCCCCGACAACATAGCTCCTAGGATCATCACGCAAACCCCTCCACCACGGTAAGGTTTCAGCTCAGGAGGGTGGCCGGGCTCTCCCTTAGAGACGGGGTGAGAAGCTTGGTCATCCAGGAGGAGCTCAGAGTTGAACCACTGCTCCTCTGCATCAAAAGGAACCAGATGAGGTGGCTTGGGCATCTAGTTAGGATGCCTCCTGGACGCCTCCCTGGTGAAGTGTTCCAGGCACGTCCAACCAGGAGGAGACACTGGGAAGACCCAGGACACACTGGAGGGACTATGTCTCTCAGCTGGCCTGGGAACGCCTTAGGATTCTCCCATTTGAGCTGGAAGAAGTGGCCGGGGAGATGGAGGTTGGGGCTTCCCTTCTTAGGCTGCTGCCCCCACGACCCGACCCCAGATAGGCGGGAGATGATGATGATGATGATAGCAGGGCTGAAAGTGTAATTGATTTTATGAACAAACTGAAGGCGATTTTGGCTTTCTCTTTTGAACAAAGATGAAAATCAAGCAGGGTCGTCACCTAAGTTAGGATCTTGTCTGGGACTTTTTTAACTTTGCAACGGGGGGCTCCCACTGTGACGTGGGGAGGTCTCGGTGGCTGGCAGGGGGAGGGTGGGGAGTGGGGTTGGCTCTAGGGTGTGGCTGCCAGGGGTCTGGGTGATGGTGTTGGTGTGGTGTCTTGCACTAGCCAACTGGGATAATGTTCTGGTTTTCATTTTTTTTAACTTAAATTTTAGTGATGGTTGGTGTTCTTGTTTTTTTACAGCTTTGTTCCTGTTTGGTTTGGTTTTCATATTAGTTGCTGGTAAAGGGAGGACACCAGATCCTAGAGGCCTTTACAGACTGGTCTGAATGGTCTTCCTTTCTTTTAGTTTATTTTGGCCAGCCCATCACAACTTCCTGCATTTGATTTTTTGCATTTTGGTGACTGTGGTGCAGCTGGCCAGATGGAATAGCTTTGTTGGACAGGAGAAAACCTTTTCCTGTCCGATCTGATGTGTTCAGTCTCCACTTCATGCTGCAGTCGTAACAGTGAGCTTGTACAGGTGTGTTACCTTGGGCAGGGCCTCCAGGACCAGGGCCGTCTTTGCCGCCTCTCCGTACTGCTGGTATGCCTCGGCCTTCAGTCTCATCTTTTCAGCCTCTGCCTTTCCCACCGCTTCGATAGAAGACGCCTCAGCCTCGCCGATCGTTCTGATCCTCTGTGCCTCAGCCTGGGCGATCAATACAGCCTTTATCCTGACGTAGGGAAGCACACCAGTTATTAAAATTCTGTATTTCTATCACACGGGTGTCAAACTCTCATTTCATCTTGGGGGCCACATCATTACCATGGTTACCGTTAAAGAGCCAGTAATTCTTTACTTTCCATACCAGCTATGTTGTCAAATTTCCTGCTATATCCTGGAATTAGTTGTAAAATAAAAAAAAAATAAATAAAAAAAAGCTAAATTTTGTCTTAAAATCTCAAAACTTTTGAGAATTCACGACTTTCATAAAATTGAGTTTTTTTTGTACGAAAATTAAAATTTTTTCCTCATAGTATCGCAAATTTAAAAAAAAATGCGACTTAATATTTTAGTATTTTTTTGTAAAAAAAATAGTGAATTTTGTTGTAAAATGGCAAATTTCATAATATCAGATCTTTTTTTCTAATGAATTTTTGTCGCAAAATCTCAAATTTTACAAAAAAACATCTTTCTCATAAAGTTGAGTTTTGTACTAAAACTATGCCTCTTTAATAATAGAAAAAATGTATATAAATATGTCAATTTTGCTGTAAAATTTAAAATTTTGAAAGATCAAGACATTTTATTTCCCAGCAAGACTTTTTATTGTAGAAATGTTTTTTAACTTTAACTTTTTAACTGAAAATTAAACTTTTAGAAACATTTTGACATAAAATTAGAACAGTCATAAAATTGCATATTTGGTCGTTAAAAAAAAAAAAAAGTTAATTCTACAAAAATGTTAACTTTTTGTCATAAAATCTTTGGAAATGTTTGCAAAATTGTAAATTAATTTTTTTTAAATTAAAAATGTGCCTTTGTTGTAAAATGGCAAATTTCATAATATTAAAGACGTAAAAAATTTCCCCCAAATTTTAACATAATATTTAGACTTTTGTATTAATGTTACAATATAGTTCTTGTAAAATCACAAATTATAAAACAAATTTTTGAATTTTTTTGTTACAAAAAATAAACTTTTATTTTAAAGTTGGAAAATATCAACTTTTTGGCATAAAATTAGAAGTTGTAAAATTTCAAATTTTACTATAATTTAAACTTTTTGTCTTTAAAAAAATTACAAAAAAATGTAAGTTTTGATAAAAATAAGCAACTTTTGTTTTAAAATCTTTTGTTAAATCCTTATTTTCTGCTATAAACCACCTGCTCTCCACCGCAACCCCAGTTTTCTAGATACAGGTGAGCACCGATAACTCCCGTATGCAGTTACGCGCGTTTTGGCTTAACGCGCTTCTTACACATGACCCCAATATTTGGACCCCGCATTTCATCATTTTGTAAACATTTTTGGGAAATTTGAACAAATTTGTTGTCACACTTCTCCCGGCTGGCTAGCCGGCCCGGGTATTGTTTAGCCGACATTCATGCTAAATCTACTCAACTGCCACAATGTCACTTTTGTAAGAATCTTTTTGACATTTTCAAGTTCAAATTAGTGGATTTTAAGGCATTTTCAAAGGATTTTTTTGTTGTTTGTTTGTAACGAGCCTGCCAAGACAGGGTGAGATAAACAATGCAGGCTTTCTGGAACAAAAGCGGCGCAGAACTGGCCAGAAATCAATTCATTCCTGCGATATCACTGAGACAACAGCAACTGTCTTCGATTACCACTGGTTACCAGTGCATTTTTCAAGTTTTCTGAGACTAACTATTTTCCGAAACTTGTCCTGAACCCATAAGCTCAGTTCAACTCGCAGGTCGATGTCTTGGACACCGACTTGCGCAAGTTCTTGGTGTTCACCTGTACATGTGTATGATTGTCTCTGAACGCTCTGGTGGCCTTGGTGAAATGAAGTCGTGGGCCTGATTTGGCCCCCAGGCCTTGAGTTTGCCACCAGTGTTCTAACGCCATCAAAAACATCCTCCAATCAAAAGACCAGACAGAAGTATCAGCACATTTCTTGGCTGGAAAAGCTCATAAAATCTCTGACTGGAAGCGCTTCTAACTGGACGTTTCTCACGTACTTCTGCCCCTCGGCCAGTTGCTGCACTTTGTAGGCCTCGGCTTCAGCGGGCCTCTTCACAGTGGCGATGAGTTCTTTGTCTGTGCGATCGATTTCCTTCTCTTCGATGGTGATCTCTTTCTTTCTTTGCACTACTTGGATTTCAATTTCTTCGAGACGGATCTTTTGCTGCTCCTTGGCTGCCTGCAGCTCGTATGCAAGCTGGGACTCTGCTTTCTGCACGACACAAATACAGAAACATACAAAATTTTCACTTTTAAAACAAGCTATTATATGCTAAAATGTTGCAAAAAGTTGATATTTTTACCCCAGAAAAATATTTGTAAGTTAAAATGTCAGGTTTTGTGACATTTGTGATTGTACGACAAAAAGTCTTGGTTGTTGGAAAAATATGTATCACTCTTGCAAAATTTGAATTTTTACAGCAATTTTTGTAAAAACAAAAAAAGTCATTAAAAAAACAACTGAGGTTGAGAGCAACTGGTTTATGTCAAAAAGTCAGGATTTAGCAAATGTTTGCAAAAGATTTTATAACAAACAATTGCTCATTTTTGTCAATTTTTTATAAAATGCACTTTTTTTTAATAACAGAAATGTGCAATTTTAGGATAAAAAAATGACATTATGGTCAAATTTGCAATTTTTCAACTTGTAATTTTATGTCAAAACGTTACAAAAAGTTGATATTTTTCAATATAAAAACATTTATTGTAAAACTGCAGATTTTGAGGGATCAAAAGTTTTTTCAACAAAAAATGTCTTTTTATTTTATTTGTGATTTTACAAGAAATAAAGTGAAATAAGTGAAAATATTATGATAAATGTTGCAATTTTTGTGAAATTGTGATTTTTACGACAATAATTCACTTTTTTTAAAGATTGTGAACTATATCATTTTGCAACAAAAACACTTTTCTCATGGAAAAAAGTCTTCTTTTTAATTACTATTTAGCAAACATTTGCAAAGGATCTTACGACAAAAAGTCACCGTCAAAACCCAACATTTTTGTAAAATCAACTTTTTTTATTAAATCAAATAATTTTAGGACAAAACAACTGAAATTATCCAATCTGATGACTGTTGTAATTTTATGGCAAAATGTTGCAAAAAGTTAATATGTTACAAAAATAAATAAATAAATAAATGGCAATAAATGTCATGTTTCTGATTGTAAAATAAAGTCTTGGTTGTTGGTGAGGGATTCTCAGTGCTCCAAAATATGCAATTTTACATCACAAATTGTGACTTTTTTAACTTCATATTGCCATTTTTGTTATAAAATACTGACTATTGCAAAAGTCCTAAATTGTTAAAATCAATGTAGCAACATGCATCGTTATTATCAGACAACCGTACGTCCTTCAAGATCTCACAGGGGCCACAGAAAATGACATGAGGCCTCCAGTTTGACGTCTGTGTGTCAGATTAAAAGCTCAGCTTCTTACCTTGGTATTTATTTCTTGATTAAATGAAGCCTTCTGCAGCTCCAGTTCTCGTTTGGAGTCGGCCATTTTCGTGTCGGCCAAAAATTTCACATCCATCATCTCCTTCTTACATTCTGCCTCCTGGAAAGAGAAGTCACGGTCGGCTGGTCGTCGTGCACGGCGGAATCCACCAACTAGATTCTACTTACTCGTATCCCAGCATCCCTTTCTGCTTCAGCTACACCGATGTCTGCATCCCTCTGCACGGCAGCGATCTGGGTCTTCCCGAGGGAGCTCAGGTAGTCCAGTTTATCATACACATCCTGTGAAGAAAAAAAAAGGTTGCCCTGGTTACACCCGACCACAGACATACAGTTTGTTGAAATACTTATACTTTCTTAAAGTATGTCTAAAAAAATAAAATAAAATAATTAACGGCTGCCTCAGATCATTACCTAACTGGACCACGGAATGACAATCTACAACAGGCGGTGTCAAACTATATTTCATCATCACCATGGTTACCATTAAAGGGCCGCTGATTTCTTACCTGCTAGTTCCTGGACTGGTTCTGGTTGTAAAATAATTATTCTTTTTTTTTTAAAGAAAATAAAGTGAACTTTTACCATAAAATCTCAAACTTGACCAAAACAAATTGTAATTTTTAACACAAAATAGAATTTTCGACTAAAAATCACTTTTTTTTTGTAAAATCAATTTTTTTTTCTTTCTTTTTTCAAAAAGGCAAATTTCGGAGTAAAATCTTTTTGTAAGAACAGATTTTTGATGCAAAATCTCAAATTTTTGATGCAAAATCTCAAATTTTGAAAAATAGGAAAAACATAAAAATAAAGGTAAATTCTGATGTAAAATTGCAAATTTTGAAAGATCAAAACTTCTTTTTTGTCCTAGTAAGACTTTTTTTGTTTTTTACCCCAAATGTCACAAAATTTTCTTTTTTTTAACTTAAAATTACTTTTTTTTCCATATATATTTTGTTTAATATCAACACTTTGCCACATTTGGCATAAAATTACAAAAATTCTAACATTGCAAAGTAGTCTATAATTAAAAGAAAATGAGTTTGGACAAAAATTTGCTACTTTTTTGTAAAAAAAAATATTTCTCAAACGTTTTCTAAAATTTTTTTTCATTCTGTACTAAAATCACTTTTTTCTTGTAAAACCACAATTTTTTATTTATTGTATTTAGAAAGAAGCAAATTTGGAGGTAAAATTGTAAATTTTGAAAGCTCAAATCAAACTTTTCTTTTTGTTGGAACATAACTTTTTGCAACATTTTGACTTAAAAGGTACAAAAGCCATAAAATTGCAAATTTTGTATATTTTCATCTTTTTGTCCTCAGATCACTTTAAAAAAAAAGTGAATTTTACAAAAAACTCAGGTTTTAACAAAAATGAGCTTCTTTTCATCATGAAATGTTTTCTAAATCCTGAATTTTTGACATAAACCAGCTGCTCCAACTCAGTTTTTCCACTTTTAAAGTCAGAACTGAATCAAACTTTCAGCTGCGTTGAAATTTCCTAAGAAATGTTCCTGTTAAAAGTTTAGAAGTATCTTTGCACGTCTGGCGGGCCCGACTTGGCCCTTGGGCCTCGGGTTTGACACATGAAATCTCCAACGTAAAATATTCTGACCTTTTGAAGACGTGCTGGATTGATGAGAAGAGAACTGATCGTAATTCAAACTGGTGACTGACGGGTAACAAAGTCTGTGCTTCACGAGCATTAAATATGAGTGTCAGTACCAACCAAACGTCTGGAAACGCTCGCCTATAGATGTAGAAAGTCTGTGAATTTAACATTTGATTCATGAGCATCACCAGTCAAAGCAAAATCAATTTACAAACGACATTTGACAGAGAAATAAAGGAGCTTTAAAATGACTGGATCAAATCAATAAATGAAGGTGAATCACAAATGTTTCAGCAGAACTAATCAGCCTTTCAGAAAAACAATCTGCGCCACACTTCAGCTACTTCTAGAGGAACAAATCCATCTTCTGTCCTTCCAATAAACCACCAACCTGAAGTAGAAATTATATTTCTCCTTCCAACAGCAGAAAACAAAAGAACAAACAACATATTTATGAGCAGTCTTTTATATTATGGGTTGAAATAAGGTTAGAAGTGCTTATGAACCAATGGAGAAAGAAAAGAACAACCAGCCCTTTAAGGAAATTTAACACGAGGAGTCAGTGCTGATACGCTGATACCCCCATGTGATGAAGATTTTAGAGAAACATATTTTAAATCTCCAATTCCACAGAGCCTAAAAAAGGGATGATTTATCTTCACAATGTTGTGGTTATTCATTGCATGTCAGGAACAGTAAATCTAAGATGAATTTCATTTTTTACCCTTCTTCAGCTAGCAACACCTTGTCCTCCGTCCTCAACCAACCTTGATAGTAAAGCTCAGGATCTCGATGCCCATTCGGCCCACGTCTGGAGCCGCAACATCCCTGACCAGTTTGGCAAACTGGTCCCTGTCCTGATAAATCTGCTCCACAGTCAACGTACCTGCAGAAACAAAGCCCACGTTTCAGCTTCTACCAGCAGTTTTACAGAAAACACAACAGCCATTAAATCCTTTAATTAAATCAAACACAACCGTCATAACATGATAAAAGATTAGCTCTTCAGTAAAATGTGCAGCTATAATGATAATCATCTGACAGAATACGTTTCCACGTTCAGACTAATTTTAAGAAAGGAAAACATTTTGGTTTTGAGCAGCTGGTGGGGAAGAGATCTGAAGTCTTCAAGCAGGATTATTCTTATCATCCTTATTTTTGAATTAAAAGTGTCGCTATTTTGTTAGTTGTTGAGAATGAAAAACAAATCAACACAACAGCTGTGAGGCTGCTGAAAAAGAGCAAGAGGATGTTGTTATTTGTGGTTTCTGTACCCAGAATGGAGCGCAGGTGTCCCTCTAAGGTCTGCAGGAGGACGGCTTTGATTTCCGTCACAGTTTTACCCAGAAACTGCTCACAGGCCAAAGCCAGGAGGTCCTTCTCTGTCATGACCTTCACCTGGAAGAGACGCCGAGTCAAACCAAACGCTCAGTCTGGAACATCGGAAGCTACTTTTTTTTACAAAAAATCATGACTCAGACTTTTGTACTTTTCTTGTAAAATCCCAAATTTCAAAAATATTGAAATTTTTTTGGAAAGAAGAAAAAAGAAGCAAATTTTGTTGTAAACTTGCCAATTTGGAAAGACCCAATCACAAATATCACATAATTGTGACTTTTTAACTTAAAATCACAATTTTTTGGAAAAAATAAAAAAAAGCCCTTTTGCTTTAAAATCACATTTTTTTGGTGATTAAAATACATCCTAAATCTTTGTCCAAAGAAATATTGAACATTTATGACTTTTTGTCATAAATTGAAAACTTTGCTTGACTTTAACTCAAGTTTTTGTCATAAACATTTTTTACAAAATTGTGACCTTTAAACTTGAAACTAAAATGTTTTGTTGTGAAAATCAAAGTTGGAACTTTTTAATCAAAAATCAAAAAGTTATGTCATTCATTTTTGTCTTTTATGTAAAATGGCAAATTTAAAATAATGCACGTGGCACCAGGACACTCTAGGCCGGAGGTCAGTGATCGACTTTGTGGTTGTGTCATCTGACCTCCGGCCATATGTCTTGGACACTCGGGTGAAGAGAGGGGCTGAGCTG
>JBAMYA010047559.1:0-10339 GCA_037176975.1 Arrhamphus sclerolepis
GTGTGTGTGTGTGTGTGTGTGTGTGTGTGTGTGTGTGTGTGTGTGTGTGGGTGTGTGTGTGTGTGTGTGTGTGTGTGGGTGTGTGTGTGTGTGTGTGTGTGTGTGTGTGCATGTGTGTGTGTGTGTGTCAGGGTAGCCACAAAGCCCAGAGACTGCCTCAGTCAATCAGATAAAAGGTATTTTTCATATAATCAACAGGAGTGCAGACAGCAGCCTAGGCAACAAAACAGCCCAGCTGTGTGCTTTTGATTATTTCAGAAGAAAACATGATTGTCTAAAACGTACACAAAAAGTATGCAAAGAAAAAAGGCCAAGAATGAAAAGGAATCTCTCACGTGGCCTTGACTTCCAAAATTAATTTGTTGAGAAAGAGTCATGAAAAAGTTATGCAGTCTTTTCATGATAGAATTCAACGCGCACGTCTCTTGTGAAATTGAAGCACGTGAAGGAAGCTGTTTCTGAGAGAAGCGCAGATTGCAAGAGAGGTCTCTCAGATACTAATTCAACTGGGACGTGTGCGCACAGCTGAAAACTGAAACTGTCTGTACTCCAGCGCTCATTAAAAGGGTTGGACCCCTTGGAACACAATATGCTGGGATGCGTGCATATACCAGAAGGTCTGCAGACCAGCTTAGAAGGAGATTATTCCTTCATCAAAAAAGGTGGTATTTTTCACCAGCTGCAGTGCAATGTTACTAGTATCCACACCCCACTGTTAAAAGCTTGGATTGTATCACTTATATTTCTTTTAACAGTGTAAAATTATATTAATCTTATTGTAAAGGCACAGACTCATGCACATGTATGCATGCTCAAGCTTGAAATCATGAATCTCCACTTAAACATTTCAAATTAAATGGAGTTGTTTGGCTGTTTGCAAACATTATTATCTGTGCATCCCTGTAGGTGTCTGTGCACTCATGTGATAAAACTGAAAAGCCATCTAATTTACAATATCTCTCACCAACAATCAGAGACATTTAATGAAGGTTTCTGATGCCAGCAGCATCTGCAGTTCCAATAGGCACCGTCGGTGACAAAGTCAACACTGCCACCTTGTGGCCGCTGCCCAGATTGCACCGACTGGGTGGAGCTCAACACATTGAACTTGTCCTGCCTTTTTGTTTTGTTTCGTAGTAGGAAGTGAAGCAGAGATGGTCCGTGAGGAGCTGGCAGTGCGTCTCAACGACAGGGAGTACAAAAACTGGCTGAAAGCAGGACGGTGTCTCCTCATACTGAAGGATGTCCTCCATCCCTTCACCGACAGCCGCATGAGAGCTTTCCACGGAGACCTGCTCAATCAAAACTCTCTTCTGCGGAGACCGTGTGAGACATCTGCATGTAAACCCGCAGGGAATAAGGTGTTTTTCCTACCACCAGCTGACACAGTGTTTTTGTGACAACAACTTATTCTTCATTAAATGTCCGTGACATGTTTGGATCCGTTTCAGGAAGCGGGTTATGGAGCTAGAAACTCCGAGTATGTGGACCCGGAACTCAAGGAAACTTTTTCTGGTTCACAAAGCGACATAATTCTGATCCAGACGGTTCAGTTGAACCGGTTTCAGAAACTCGGATAACTCATACTCGGAGTCTGTTACCATGGTTACTGACCCGCTGAACTAAACCTGGTCTCTGTTACTATGGTAACCGATTCTCTGAACTAAACCTGGTCAGGAGCAGTTTTACTCCAACATACCTCCTGTCTCCTCATGAAACTGAAACGAGATCAGTTTCATCAGAAAATCGATCATATATCATTTTGGAGACGCCTGATCGATGACATGAAGTATAATAGATAAAGTGAACAAACCAATTCACAATTCAACAAAAAAACAAAACTGTGATCTTATCCTTCCGTAAATCACACATGTCTCACACATTACTTCACATGAAACACCTTGGATAATTGATTTTATTATTGATTTGCAAATGGAAATATTGTTAATGACAATTAGTGTACTGAACAAACTCTATTATATTTCAAAAGAAAGTGAATAAAGCAGGACAGTGGTCCGGATAATCAACATGATTGTAAAGCTGTTGTATTTGAAACAACTTTATTAGTATCCTGCTCCCAGTCTGTAACTAAAGGAATTTCCAGTGAGACTGGATGTATTGATCATCCATATTCCCATCTAGGCTCCTTGAATAATTTTTCCATTCCTCCTAAATTTGAAAAGAAAATGTTTTTAAAGTGAGTCCAACCAAGCCTATTACGTTTGCATTATCTGTCTGAAATAAGTTTTATATTTAATCTTCACTTGGTTCAAAGTTGTTTTTTATGTCAACAGGATTTCATCTGCAACTAAATCTTTAAAATACGCATCAACTCTGTTATCATCAGCTGTCTTTCCTTCATCACTGCAGTCATTTTGTTGCAGAAAGTCACGTGACTGCAATAAAATCTCTAATTCAAAGAAGAAGAGTAGGGCTAGTTAGCATCACTCTGCTCCGCCCCTCACTTCCATATGTGAAATCATTCTTACAGCAGCTACCCACTTCCAAGGCAGAGCAAAAGTTATTGGGATATAAAAACAGGGTAGCTTGATTTGATCTGGTCTATGATGTCACTGTGCCTTTTGAATCTGAATGGGTCTCTAAATGACATATTTTCAGACTTGCATACCTCCAAACAAAATAAAATCATTGCTTTGTCTGATAGTTTTGGAGAAAGTAGTCATTTCAGAAAACCAAAATCAGACAGGAATGTGCATAAAATGTGCTCTTTAAATCCTAAGTGTGAGTGTGCTTCTGGTTGTGCAGCTTTCATCGGTATGCAGGGTGTGTTCAGAGTGGCGGAAAGTAATCCTGACACACCACAGACAGCCTGATGCTACCATCAACTGGGCAAACTGCTTTCCTCCTCACTGGAGGACAGACCACTGGGAACTGGCCAAGGTACAGTAGCAGATGCACCGGCACCCACACCAATCAAACTTATTTTATCAATCTGTCCGTCATGTCCGGATGATCAGTTCCACTGGTTTCCTACAACACAGCTTAAATGCAGCCACTGAATGTGAAATATGGTCCAGTTTGATACGTAGCACTCATAGTGTTATTTATAATTACAGTTTTCTGTCCGCTGAGCTGAGCTTCCTTTTTGGTCCATTCCTCCTGACAGAAGTTTATGTGTCGCACATGCCTTTTCTATCCTGCCTACAAATCTTCTATCGACTGAGATCAGGTCTTGCTGATGGCCACTCTAATTCCCTCAGCTTTTTGTATTTATTGCAGCTAACTGTGGGGGTATCTGTACTTGGGGTCATTGTCATTTCAAACACCACATCCACACTCGAGCTTTAACTTACTGACTAATGTCTTGAGATGTTGCTTCAGTGTCCACACAGTCTTCTGTTTTGTGAAGCTTTTTTGTGAAGTGCATTAGCTCCTCCTGCAGGTTAGCGGCCCCACATGCAGCCTCAAGATACTTGTACTGATGTCTCAGCTGATTTATTCTGAATACATCCACAGGTTTCCCTCTTAGAAGCTTCTTATGTCAAAGGAAAATCATGTAAAATTCTCCAAAATGTTTAAGTCCACAGTCAACTAAGAAGATGTAAACTCCTGACACGTAAGAAAACAGGAAGCCTGAATGACATAAAAAAAAAGAAAAATATACCGTATATGTTTATCATCAGACATGCAGACTGATGTGTGTCTTTCTAAATTGTGTATAAACTTGTGGTTATAATTGTCTGGAAATAGGAAATTGCTTTTAGAAAGGATTCATGGTCCAGACTGGAGAGAAGAGGGACACACCAGCATGTTTTCAGCGCATGGTTCACTCACACGCATCCACGATGCACATGCATCTGTGCACGTGGCATGGGTGACTTGCACGCTTGTCAGGGCCCAATTACTGCTGGATGGCATAAACAGTTTTCTACCATGCAGACATCTGAAAGCCAGGAACAAACCACGTTTATGGTAGTAAAGGAGGCCTTCCTGCAGTTCCCAACCGTGATGCACGAAAAACCCTTTTTCTCTTCCTTTTTTCTCTCTGTAAATTATTTTTAAAATGGGAAAATCTGCACTTTGCTTTTTTAGATGCTCAGAGAAAGTTTTAGTCCTGCATAAGCTGAGAAAAGGACAGAATGTGTGAATAAAGATGGATTAAGTTTTTATTAGAATTACACGCTGAAGTAGCAGCACCAACCTGCACCACACAGTAACTGTAATGCAAAGTAAGAAATGTGCAGTTTTTAAATGGTTATTATGCAAAGAGAGTAGATTCAGTCAAATTATTAATTAATTTATCAAACTTTATTTGTATAGCACCTTTCATACAACTTGTGCAACAAAAAAGTGCTTCACAGAATGTAGATATGGTTTCCTAAAAATCCCATTTATAATCTGTTCTTGAGCTTGAGTCAGTGGCACAAGACTTCTTTGAAAAGTTCAACTATTTACTAAAGAGATTCTTCAAATTACAGGAACAATATTGCAAAATTAAAAGTTCTCTCCATCGGTAGCAGATCAATGCATGATCAGGCTCTAACGATTTACGTCACTGACGTAAACCTACATGCAGATATTAATATAATCAAGAAACAGCAAACATTTGACATCACCTTTACCAAATAAAAAGTCATTCTTTTCAAATATTCAAATTAAACATTAGACATTGCCAAAATTAATTATGGATCTAACACAGAATTAAAACAAAAGCAACAGAAACAATAATATGCAATAAATAAAAAACTCCCAACTGTGACAACCAGAACCCATTAAGATAAACACAGTGGTGCACAAAAACACACCAACACACACCAAAATCAATCACAGCAGAAGTGGAGGAAATGCACAAGACACACAAGTAAACAATAAATAAACAGCTGGGTTCTAAGAGTATTAGTAAATAAGTAAATGAATAATTAAAATGTTAATGAAATAAATTAATTTCAAATAATTACAAATAAAAGTGGCTGAAGATGAAGATTAGAAGGTAATCATTTACAGTTACAAGTCAGTGTGATTGTTGGTTTTATTTCTTTTTCTTCTTCATGAGCGTCTAATCAGGCTGAACGTCTCTCTGCAGGCCTACATGCCTCGAGGTCAGGCCAAAGTGAAGCGTGCCGATGAATGCGACGCTTCTGCTCTGCTCAACCTGATCAACTACTGTAAATGTTTCTGCTCTGTGGATCCAAAACTGGTCCGACAGGTAAATATTCAGAAAAACCAGCACACTGAGGTTCATTCCTTTATCTGAGGATACATGCAGATTGTAAAAGCGCTCAGGTTTAAATCCGGTTTCATGACATGTAAGAAGTTTCTGTGCACTTCCACCTCACACTAGATTTGTTTTTAAAATACTTATGAAACCAGTAAGTCATCATGGAGCCATATTTTTATCACAGTTACATGTCATATTACCATAACAGTTCATAATAAAGTGTCACATATGCAGTTGTTGTTGGATGGAGATGAAAGTACAGCTTTCTACGACAGAACTGTGATGTCGTTGTTATTATTAGAATGATTATTAGAAAAATGTCATCTTTTATTTCACATGAGGTCATACTCCATCATCACTGCTGATAAAGAGATGAGAGCTGCAGCAACACAAAGAACATGCATCCGTCTAATGATGCTGGATTCCTTTGAACATCTGATCAGAAGTGAAATTAACCCCCTGGTGCTGTGCATGCTAGTCTGTTAATGTAACTGCAGCGGTTCAGGCTTAACTATTGATGAAGGTGGTGTGAATGTGCTACTAGGCCTGACACACCTCACTGAAAAACATCAGAGGGACCCCTTTCAGTCCTGCCTGAATAATGGAAACGAGTGCATGATATCATGTCCAACTTTATTCTAATACATTTTTTTTTTTTACTACTTTTCAAAGAAACCGAGAGAAAGTGTCTCTGAGACAGAGAAGTAGCATTGACAGCATGTTTTTCTCTCATGCTAGCGTGGGTATCCTCTTTTTTTTTTTTTATTCTTTCCTTTTTTTCTTCTTTTCAACTAAGATTTCTTGATTGACAGCAGTGAGGTGAAGTAGAATATACAGTTCTTTAAATTTTATGTACAGTGATATCCAGAGATTATGGAGTACAATGAAACATTAAACTGCATTATTTAAAACAAAAAAGGAAAAATTGGGGTGTTCAAAAACCTTTAAGTGGTAGTTTATCTGGAAGGTTAATTGTCCAGGTGTGGCCCATTTCCTCATAACTTCAAGTTATGAGGTTATGTATCTGGATCTGATTCCAGGTTTGAGTTGGTTTGCTTCCTTCACTTTACTTTAAAAACACTGAATTAAAATACAGTTCTTTGCATCCACGCTGGTGTTTCAACATCATGCCAGAAAAGAGCATCTGTATGTTGTTTATAACAGGAGCAGTAATGCAGAGATGTTGTACCTGGTGCTGCTTCTGGTGAACGTGCATGTGTGTGTGTGTGTGTGTGTGTTCCTTACAGGTGATCCAATACAGGAATGAGTTGATGCACTCCTGTGAGTTTCGTGTAAAGGATGATTGGATGAGGCACTACAGGACTGCTCTAAGACTATTTGTGCAGCAGTTCAGCCAAGTGCCTCAGATGGCAGCGACTGGAGAACAAATAGAAGACGTGAGCATGCTCGTGTCCCGCAGCAGCTGAAACGTTCTCCGCAGCAGAACTGAAGCTGCTTCACAATGTGAATGGTGTTACATTAATTTAGTTTTCTGTCTGCAGATGCTGTCAGTTGATCTGTCAATATGTGTCCGGGGTGTGGACCGAATGGATTCAGCTGGGTTGCTGGATGGGTTACATGCCGATTCGGTCAGCCAGTTGGAGACGAGCGCAGAGTTAATCAGCCAATGGGAAACTGAGCTACTGCAAGAAATGTTGCAGGAGCGTCTGCATGCTACTCCTGAGGAGGAGGAGGGTGATGATGGTGCAAAGGAACAGGTGAAAGGAACTCACGGAGAGGTCTAAAAGCGCTGGATCAGCGAAACAAAACATCTTAAAACAGTATTTCCTATAACTGGGCCTGACTTTCTGTCTCTTCCTCAGGACACGAGGCAGTTGAAGAGGCTGGGGGGGTTCCTGCAGGCCAACAAAGATCTGAGTGAGAGGTTTTCTACACAGCTTCAAGCCATCAACTCACTGGAATCCAGCTAATAACCAGAAGAGGATAGAAAGGAAACTATTCTTCATGCACCATCTGCTGGAGTCTGCTCTTCCACTTAATTACTGTCCATCATTCTGTCAAATAAAAAAGTACAGGGATACATGTATACATATATAAATATATATGTACTAATAAATTCATACAGAAATGCTGTTGCCGTCCTTCTTTCAGCTTATTGTTGAGCTTTTGCAGAAGCACATGAAATCAAGTGAGGAAGTTTGTATTTAACTAAAAAAAAGAAAAATCCACCCAGTTCAGAGATGAAAAGAACTTAAGAAATTTAGAAGTAAAAGAAAATTTTTTTTTTTTTAAAGTATCCTCTTGAGTTATAATCATAGAAGAAGATTACCAGAAATGTTAGTTTCAGTCAGCAAGAGAGGAAGAAGCCAAGATTCATGATGGAGGGGATGACAGGTGGGATGCATGAAGTATGAAAAGCACTGATGACTTGGAGAAACATATTTGACTATTAAAGCTGGAGGTTTGCAGTTAGTTTATCAATTTAATTTCTCAGATGAGGAGTGTGTGTTTCACTGCAGTCTGGTACTCTTTCTCACACAATTGCAGTCTTCTTATTGCTTTTTCCATCCTTTACATCTTGTTGAGCTTTTTGCAGCAGCTCATGAAAGCAAATGAGAAAGTAGAAACTAAGGCAAAAAGATCTTTTCTTTCTCTTTTCTTTTTTTTCTTTTCTTTTTTTTTTTGAAAAAAACCCACCCAGTACAGAGGTGGAGAAAAAGAATTAAGGAATTCGGAAATTCAAATCTTGAATAATTCTTCTCCTGAGTTACAATCACAGAAGGACATGATTACCAGAAATATTATAAATCTCCCTTTTTTTCATTCTGAATAAGTAGAGTGGTAGTTGTGCTTTGTAAGTCTCCTGAGAAATACTTGCACACGCTCCAGCGGTTTGTCAGAAAATCTGCTGTAAGTACAGAGATAGACGAGCTGATAATTGCTAAATGTCCATCCGCTGCATGTGTCGGGTGGGGTTGCTATGGCAACGGTAACTACAGCTTTCTTTGTGACTCAGACCTTTTTTTTTTTTCTGGCCACACATCTCAAAAACTCCAGTTCAGTGAAGAGCTGTAACTCCTGCGGACATGTTTACCACTGTGGGCATCTGAAGGGTATACGGGACAGGTTTTTGTTTCTTTGTTTGTTTGTTTGTTTGTTGTTTAGGGGTTTTTTTTAAAGCGTCAGCTCTGCCTTTCACTGTAGCTCCTGGTCTCAGTATGTATGAAGATAAGGCACACTTGTCTGTTAATGAATAAACCTTTTATCACTGATTATTTTTCTCTTTTTTCAGAAAGAGTGAACAGTTGTGTCACTTGTACCAAAGTTGGCAGACAGAAACATTTTGTGGGTTTTTGTTTGCACAGAAATTCCACCAAACACACATCCCTTTCAGAAATGAAACGCGCAGTAAAGCAGGAAAAGTGGGGGAGGATGAGAAGAGAGAAGGCAGCGAAAGACCTAAAAGCATCAAAAATGGTGCATATTGTGCAAGTTGTAGAAGATAAGACCACACAAAATGTGACACTGCAGCATAAACAGCCTGAAGATTTAAAATAATTCTCATCTTTCATTTGAAATACAAACCCACCAACTGGATTTGCTCAAGATGCTTCTTCTCTGTGCAGGACGAAGCAGGTTCTCCTGACATAACGTTCTTCTTGTCTGTTTTGGAAAATAAAAAAATAAAAAATTTCTTTTGAAAAAACAAAACAAAACAAAACAAAAGGATCTTACACAATGTATTTGCTTTAATTTTCTTTTTAACCATGTGAACTTTTTGACAGCACTCAATCAAACCACAGCTGTGCTATTTTTCTGCTTGTGGTTAAAGAGCTGAGTGTCTCTGTGCAACTTTATCTGCCCAAAATCTGTCTTCCTTGACAAAATGAGGCCGACTGATGTAAATGAAGCATTATTATAATACCTTTTAACCCTGTGTTGGGGAAAGTTACAAACGCATTTGTCTTTAACTCATTTAAGCTGGTGACCCCACCATATCTGAGTCACCCCAGATGTGTGTAAGATCTGCTTCACGCACACATTCTCCAGCCACAAGCTTCAGGTAACATCCTCCAAACTAGCTGAGAGAAATTCATAGATTTTCTTGGGCCATTTTCTTGTTGTTTTGCAGTTTGTAGAATAATAAGTAAAAGCCAGCAGGGTGAAGTGGTATCAGTAAACCACCTGATTAGAGTTAGAAAAAGCGAGAGAGAAATAGAAAACTTGAAGAGGGGAACAACTGCAAGACGTAAAGGTGTGAAAACCAAAACAGCTTTTCCTGCGTCTCAACCTTTCACTCGTTCTTGAGCTGTGACAGTCTGCTGCACTTCCTCTCATGAGGACGAGCGTCTGAGGCAGCATGGACAGTGAGGGGACGCTTGTTCGGTCCATCTACTACGGCAGGATTGGGAGTGAGGCCACAGAAAGGCTCCTGGAGATGTTTGGACACGAGGGCAGCTTTCTGCTGAGAGACAGCGAGACAATACGAGGAGCCTACTGTCTGTGCGTGAGGTGAGCTGCCAGCAGAGGGATACATCTGTGGCTATTTATTTGCAAATACACGCACAATGTTTCACATTCTGTAAGATAATTACAATTATCACACAAATAAGCAGCAAAAACTAAACAAAACCTGCATGTGGGACATTCATCACCTTCAAACATCTAAAAGACACCTTTTAGGGATGTCCAGTAGCTTAGGTTGGTGGAAATAATGGAAATACAGATGTGGTGTTATAATTATCACGACCAGACAGGTTGCAGGCTCCAGCCTGAGAGAAGACAGGATGCCTCCTTACATCTACTAGAAGCTTCTGTAATCTTCATGCTTATGCTTTTTGGGCTTCATTCACCATGATCTGCAGCTTGCTGCCTGACCTCCGGCATTGCAAGAGCTTCGAGTCTTTGCTTTCAGTCAGACACATGGACGCATTTGAAGCATATATTTCTACACAACAGTACTCTTCCAGTAAAAACTACATAAAAATGGGGGTGACATTAAACCCGTTTGCTTGTAAATGAGCTTCAGCTGCTAGTTTGGGCAGATTTACAGTTGCACTGACAAAAAGGTGTCTTTCTTTTCAGAAAGACCCCAAAACAAAGAGAATGACAAAAAGAGCCAAAATGTACTTTTGAACTCTATGAGTAGATTCAAGAAATAATAAAAGCCTGGTGCACTACTGACATATATACATATAT
>JBAMYA010047560.1:0-10339 GCA_037176975.1 Arrhamphus sclerolepis
TGTGTGTGTATGTATATATATATATATATATATATATATATATATATGTACATATAATTTTTTCTTTACAATATTTATTTATTTACTGTTAATCTATCAGCATAATTTTTTTCTTTAAATAGCCATTTAGATGACTGGGGATGAAGACATGTGACTGATGTCTGGGTCTTCTGGGTTCTTATTTGTCTGCAGTGTTTATCTCCTGGTATCAGACAGCTCACTGTGCAACTTTCATCCTCATTGAAGCTGTTCAGCCTGGGATGAGCGGCTCCCTACTCACATCTGTATCTTTGCAAGAGTTTGACTTCTAAGGATGTGGTGGAGTAGCGAGTGGACATTAAAAAAAGGTGCAGGTGTGTGTAGTCTGTCTCTAGGCAACCGAAATTGCAAAATGCTCAGGAAGCCCCGGGAAAAAACATTTAACTGCCAAATAACGAACAATTCTGTATTTTACGTGAAGGGTGGCAACCCTCTTCTATGTGTCATTAAATGAAAATAGCTAGAACTGGACTTCCACATGTTCACATTTTTTTTTTACCAAAATGTATTATTTCTATGTATATCCCACATCATATTTAACTATTAGAAAAACACATTTTCCCATCTCAGGCATTAGTTTTCTATTATTATTGATCATTATTTCAAGATGTAGCCACTGTAATTCTTCAACCCCGTTATGTACACTATAGAAGCTCTCTGAATGTGATCATAAAATGTATTTCTCAAGAAATCAGTATTTTTATATTACTTAAATGTCCCCCACCCTAATTCAATAATTTTAAATAGCATTCTCTCATCAAAAATTTTGTTTAACTGAAGAATTGTAATCAAAATCAATGATCATACGATAGATCTCAATATTTTAGACAGAAGTCAACAAACATGAAATCATATTTTCAGCATTTTTAGAAAATAATATATGAAGATGTAGGTGTGACGGGGTTGAGACTAGCACAGCTTTACATATAAATAGTTGTTTTGACTCTCAAATTTGCTGTATAGGACTTTCTATTAGTATTATATTTCATTATGTAACTATAAGAAACAAATTGCAGTTCAATTGAGTTTTATTAACCTAAAGTAACAACCACAACAACATATTAACAATAACTAACACGCAAGTGTTGTAAAGTGAATTATTTAAATGTAACAATGTGTATTATTTGTTTGTTTGTGTGTGTGTCTCTATGTGTCAAATTTACTTTTGAAGGCTTCATGAGAGTTATACTAAAAGTCATCTTGTCCTTACGCCTTGTGCTTATACATACAATTAAACTTGTAAATTGATCAACTGATTGTAATAATAACAATAATAATCAAATAGTTAAAGATTTCAGTGTGTCTGTATCAGTGCCTGTGTTTGTGTCCATATCAGTGTGTGCTTGCATGTGTGTGTCCTTGTTTCATTGAATTTATCTTGTGAGTTGATTCCACACCTCTTTCAAGACTTCCACATGGCGCTTTGTCACGTTCTGTGGGGGTGGAACGAGTACAAGGACATCATCAAACAGGTGCCAGAGGATATCATCATGGTGTGGCCAGAGGAATCGTTTTGATCCAACACGATGCATGCATTTAACCTGGACATGTGTCTACTGTATATTTAGAATGATGTCTGGATACGAATCATCATATCTAAGGATACACCAATCAATTTACCAATCAGCTCTGGACTTTCCCACTGGATTTCCTTTTCTATCTTCTGGCCAAAACTGAAACATTGGGTGTTGAAGCACTTGCAGTTAAACTGCTTCCGTGTTGTGCATATGCAGTTTACATCATGAACCATCAGTTCTGGAGCCAGAGTGATGACCTGGTGAATTCTCATGGCTTCAGGAACACCTGGTATCCACTTTGGCATTTTCCCCATTGCTTCTTCAACATCTTTACTTTTCACAAGGTTTCACCCTTGTGTTTGTTTCAGACAAGGCCCTGAATAATTCTTCTGCATCTGGGATGTCAGCTGCCCTTTTTAAGGCTCCGCCGACACCATCTGGTGCTCCTTTTCCATTACTAGCCTCGAAAGAATTCCAAGAAGCAGCGTTGTTTGTATTGAGTACAGGGTCCATTGCTTAAGAAGTGGAGCACAGACACATGTGGATGTTGGGCTTGAAGGTAATCCAGCACAGGTTTTAGGTGCTGCCATAGGGCTGCAGGACCTTTATGTCTACTGAGGGAGATGGTGCTAAAGCACCGAGATTCTGGGTGTCCACCAACATACAACACACCCGTATGAAGGGTGGCCTGCTGATGTGAAGCCCCAAAGTGGACTGAGCATGCAAACTGTATTTACAGCTGTAGTTTTCTGAGAAGTGAACATGTATCAAAGCCTCTTCCCCTGACATGTTGTTCTTCAGCTCATGGCAGAAGGCGTACTGCTGCTTGACATTAAAGTGATGCATTTTAAATCCCTTTACATAACTATGGAAGAGCTTAATGAGGTCCTGTTGTGTGGCCGCCACAGATTTCTTGACTGTTACCTTGACAGTTGCCTTTTCTCCCTTCTTGTTTATCTCCTTTTCCTCTGTTACCCACTGTGTAAATGATGTGCTGTATGCACTTGTGATGTGAACAATTTTGTCCTTGCAATGGACACACTCTCCATTCATGCGACTCTTGCTAGATGAGCTGCAGCAAACCTTCTCTATCACCTCTTCAGAGTCTCAGTGAGTTTCATCTGACTGAGCTTCACTGCCAGAAAGCTGAGATTTTCACGCAACATACACATGCATGTGTCACGTTCAGAGAGAGTTGGATTTACGACCCAAAAGGGGTCAAGATGACAGAAAAGTGAATAAGATATAATCTGATCTGGGTTTTCTGCCAAAAAGCATCTGTGGATATTTTGTAGTGTGTCCATCAGGAACCTGTTCTGCATTTTTATTTTGTTCTTTGTGAGTGTTTGTTTGGTTCCTGTGGTGATTCAGCTCACATCATCTCTGAGATAGAATGCCTCAATTCATTTTTTTGAAGTCCTCAGTGAACCTGCTGGTCTTCTCCTCAAAATAAAGACTGTCATCATTTTAAAAATTCTTATTTGAAAATCCAAGGGAGTCACTTGCAACTTTTTGCAACCTGTATTTTTTTTGTAATTCTCCCTGTTGTGACAATCTGCTGCCTTTCTCTGTCCATGGTGGGGGATAACCGGGAAAATTTGAATTTAGTCGAGTTATTTTTGACTGTGGTGAATCAGAGTATTTTTTGAACGCTGGCATCTTTTTTTAAATATATTTTTCCTTCCGTTTTCTTTATTTTTCAAGCTTTTCCTGTAGTTCTGCTATTTGCTTCTTGAGCTTATTTTTTTCTCTTCTGTCCTTCTGAGCCACCAGACGTTGCCTACAAAACAAAACAAAAGTTGATTTGAACAATAAAAGTTTCTTCCTCCTCCCCATGTTACTAAAATGACATTGTGTATCATTTTCACTATATCACTTTTAACTACCCATTGCCCAAAGCCTTGAAGATCCTGGATGTGAAGGCTGCTGTGGGTGATCTCCCTGATCTGGACTCTGGAGGAGTGCTCAAGGTCTTGAGCACTTATTTGCTCTCCTTGCTCCAATGATAAGCTGCTGTCCACATTTTCTTTTCTTACTAACTTCTTTCACTCAGTTCATTATTTATTTATTTTTATCCCACAATTTTTTTCTCATTTATATCACCCAGTGCTCATTACCTAAGAGTCCTGGGCATTGCAGTCCCTCTGCTGACCCCAGGATGGCCCTGCCCTGAGCTCAAGTCTCCTTCTCTACCTGAGGAGTTAGCAGGCTGCGAGTGGAGGGGATTCCCTGGCTGGACGTACTGCGTGAAAGGATCATGTTATTCCAGATCCTCCTCACCTCCCCAGTGCTATCCCAGACAGCACACATACATTTTGCTGATGTCAACCAGATAAAAAAGTTCTATCCCTCAAACGGCGCATGGAGAGCGTTTGCGGTCCAAAATACAAGAATAGCATGGGCCGATGTTTCAATCATAGTCCGCTAGAGCAGCACTCTCACTGGAGCAGCTTTAGCTCAACAGGCTAAGTAACAGTCTAACAATAAGTAGTGGGCTCGATTTCAGCTTTGCCTTTGTTAATATATGTATGTATGTATAAAAATAAATAAAGAAATAAAAATAAAATTTATATGTATATATCGAGAGAGAGAGAGACACGTTTATAAACATTGTCCATGGTATTCCTGTAGTATTCTCCATGGTATTCTTGCTATTTTTTTCTTTGGCTGATGTTTATTAGATCTTATAATTAGCAGGCCAATGGACTGTTTTATGGCCAATATCGACCAGATGTTTGTGTGCTGTCTGGGAAAGCGCTGTTTGAATGGTTTAATGTGATTGGCTTATGAGTAAATCATTTCCCATTTGGGGTGCGTTCTTATGATTGGCTGAATGTGTGAATCTTGTCCTGCGCATTTGTGAATCGTCCTGCACGTTTGTGACTACTGAGACTGTTCTAACTCCTTATAAAGAACGCCCCACCAACATCAAGGTGGTACTGAACTGTAATGGAAAACGACCGAGATCGAGGAGAGTAGAACTGAGGTTAGTCAAGCTGAGCTGATCTGGGTATGTGCCAGTGGAAAAGGGCCAGTAGAGTACTGTTTTTTTCTTTGCATTCACACACTGATGAACACATCAGCTACAATCTGAGGTGTAAGAACACTTCAGCATGTTTAGGGGCTGGGGACTGAGCTGCCAACCCTCCAGTATGCCTCACTAACTCATATTAAATTTAAATTTCCTCTTGGAGACTGTAGATTCAATAATTATAAATCCTTCAGTTAAGATGAAGATGAGGTTGGAAGGAAGAACTGTTGTTTGTTCACTTTCTGGGACATATGTCATGGTTTGATTTACAAACTGAGAAGGTCTGTATAGATTAGAAACCAATGCATTATCTGAGCTATCATCTTATGTCTCTGTATGAATGTTTAAGCGCACAACTATAATTACTTCATCTAGACTAGACTCCTCTTATGTCCACCCCACTCTGCCTCTTGTCATGTTGGAGCCAGTTCCTTGCTCTGTTTACTTTTTTTGATTTGTAGACATTGATTGCTGTTCTTGAAATGTTTGTCTTAAAAGCAAAGCAGCCTCTCATATTGGTTTTGGCACACAGACTTCACAAGCAAGTGTGTCAAAACTGTGGAATGGTTTTGTGATTTCCAGGGTGTTAAAGGATGGTACAGTGCAGTGTGCACAGTTGTGTTTGTGGCATCCTCTGATCGGTTGGCTGCATATGTAACGGGTGCTGATTCAAAATCAGTGAAAGTGCTGATTTAATGTGCCTTTCTAAGGACGTTAATACAAGAGGAGTTATTACAGGGGACTGAGGTGCTGATGCTTTTTTTTTTTCTTTTTTTGTGGAACAAGCATAGTGGTGGCAGGTTTCTGCATTTTGAAAACAAAGTGTATTGATGAGGACAAGTTGAGAAACCTTTTCGTAAAAAATCCCTTTTGACATCATCGCTGCTCATGGTGAAGGCCAGGCTGTCTCACCTTGAAAGAAAAATAGTCACAATTGTTTTGATCATTTACTTAAAAGCCAGCTCGTGCTTTGCACACGCATTGTGTTACTGGAAAGTCAAGATATTCAGTTTTCTCCAATGTGGGCTGATTGGAGCAAATGTGCATGCCTCTGAAGCATAGTTCTAACTGCAGTGCAGCTAAGGGCCAACTAGGGTTTTGTTGTGATGTTTTTTTCTTCTTTTTTCTCTTGATAGTGGGGTCCTTCTGGTTCTTCTTCAGTTGTTGCTATTCAGTAGGTGTACACATTGTGCCGACAGGGACATACTATGAACTAGAAGTTCGTCTTGATTGCCTTTGTCATAGACTATAAAAGAGGAACTGGACAAACCCACAGGTATTCTGAAGAGTGCTTTTGAGGCCTCCTACTTCATGGCACCCTGTACTGTGCGATGCCATGTTGCAAAAGGGCAGAAGGGCAGGCCGGCTGAACCAACTGTTGGTTGGCTTGCACCTCATGGTCAAGGCCGTTTGCAGCCACCTGGAGGTTGAACAAACTTACCACTGTAGCCTGTAAGCCGACTGCATGCGTGTCCCAGTCGACTCCTGTTACTTCAAGTTTCAGTCATGGCAGCTCTTGTTTTGGACATTGTTGGTTAGTATCTGGCAAGTTAACTTAAAAGGGTCCTAAAAAGATCTGAGGCAAAAATGGCTTGACTGGGAGATCCAGTACAGCTGGTGTCTTCTGGTAAGTAATGGCAGCAGCCTTCAAATTGGTGCAGTTAGCTTCTGTTACTGTAAATAAAATAAAGATTATAAGAGAACAAGTAAACAGTCCAGGCATGTTTTACACCGTATACAGAAGTATAAAAGTACAAGCAGAGATCAGTGGATTACATTTATTCTGCATTTTTCATATCATCACAACCGTTCTCTAAACCTCCTTCAAAGTGATCATTAGGTAGTACATTCAAATGCAGTTTGACACAGAAACCACAGAATGACATGCAAACATGTAGTGCACACGAGGATCTATGAACTACATGCATGCAGTGGTTAAACCATCATGTTCTGTGGTTTTGCATGATGATCTTTCTAAACTGGCCTCAACTGAGATTCCAAATCACAACCGTCTTTATTGGCTGAGCATGTTAACACACAGAAGGAATTGGGCGCTGGTTAATTATATCTCCCTAACAAAACGCATATTAGCATTTAGACATTTTAAATGCTATTCGTACTACTGAAATACAGAAAACACAATCAACAATCTCGACCGCTCTGTTGTTGTTTATTATCCAGCATTATGCTGTGTACAATATATGAAATCAATACAGAGGTCTGAAGAAGTAATGCAGTTATATAAGGTGGTGTAGATAAGCAGCTGTTGCTACAGTTTGATGTAGTATTTTAAAATATCTATCTAAATATACAAATACAACTTAAAACCAAAATAAAATCATAAACACATTAAATAAAGGTGAAAGGACATAGCACTTACACTATAAAGATGGTGCTTATAAGTAATAAATGAATATTTATAAACAGTTTGGATAACATGTAAATTTAAATAAGTGTTCATCAATCTGAACAGTACCACCCTACAAGGTAAACATTTTGACATGGAAGTGATTAAAGTTTGTGTGATTTCAGAGCTGAGTTCATTGTGGTCATCCTGATTCCTGTACTGCAGGCAATAACTGAGCTGTAATGTTCGCCTGAAGGCAGAAGTATACAAACAGCAGAGGACTGGGCTGAAACGAGTCTTTTAGAGTACAGCACATTTTCTTCAGAAAGCAGGATGTGTGTATATTTTCAGGAGCAGACAGCAGCTTGTTAATTTTTTTGTGTTTTCTTTCCAACTCTCTGCTCTGCCACAGAGCTGTTACCATATCAAGATGACACGAGCGAGGGTACTCTCAACGGTGCAGAAGGACATCATCCGCTGCTGGGAAAAAAGATGATTTTCCTGAGTTCTCAGGAAATAGTTTCTGTAGTATTTTTGTTTGTTTTCTTTGTGTTGGGGCAGTGTGATGTACGTCTGTGTCAAGTCCTTTGAGATGTGCATGCCTAAGAGCCTGAAACTGGAGACTTTCTCCACCTCCTCTCCGTTTATATTCGGTGGCAGGTGAACTTCTAGTTTTTTTTTTTTTTTTGCCATGAATCAATTTTATGCTCTTTTGTCTTTTTAGTGTTTTGAGCCAAGCTGTTCTCAGCACACCAGTTTGACAGCCTTTAAACCTACTGTCTGTGGGCAGACTTATCTCCTCCAGTGATCAGACGCATCACTGTTGTGATGTCTGTGAACTTAGTGCCATTGCAGTACGTGCTGGTTTACAGATGTGCGTACAGAGAGTAAAGAACGAGGCTTAAAACACATCCCTGTGAGTCTCCTGTGCTGAGACAGAGTGGAGAACCACTGATGAACCATCCTAACTGATTCTGGTCAGTCTGTTTAATAAGTCCAGAATTCAGATGTTGGGACAGGGGCCAAGAATGTGCAACTTCAACCTTTCTTCGGTGTACTCTGAAGTTCTGTAGAGGGAAGCTGTGCACAAACTACACAGTGTAATGAAGCTACAGAACCTGATTGTTCTGCTCCTGAAGCGGTGGAACCTTTTGCCAGAGGCCAGCAGACCAGTCCATGGTGAGGTTTGAATGGAGCTCATAAAGATGTTACTGCCACACATCAGGTAATGGTTGCATCTTATGTCCTGGACCGATCTTCTTAGCTGTTCTCACCATTCTCTGTGCAGGGTGCAGAGAGCTGCACTAGCTGCACCAGGCAGATCATGTTGATCATGATGCTCTCTAACATGCTTCCATAGAAAGTGGTGAAGATGGCAGTGCAGTCATGTCTTCTCAGCATCCTGCACAAGCTGCTGTGTTCATCGACCACTGATGTGGTGTTTTGAACCCACAAGAACCTGGTGCTCATCAACGCTCCACAGCTGTGCTGTGGGTCATGACTGGACTGGTTCTTCTTGAAGTCAAAGGTGATTTTTTTTGCTATGTCAACGTTCAGCATTGTGCAAATTGAATTGAGTAGAAAACGGTCCTTGTGACTGTCACGTTGTGCAGTACCCTGGACAACATATGTTGGCATGTATGATGGGAGTCTGAATTCTCTCAGTAGCCCTCAGTCCTGCTTTTGCAGGCTACTTTGGCTTTTCACCTCTTTTTACTCTTGAGTCTTGGAGTGTTTCCCTACCACTGATGCAAATTATTCAGCTATACAGTACTTTCCTTTTATATTGCAGAGCACATTTTTTTCATTTTGCATCACTTCTCCCTATTTATATGCATTTTGTTTTTATATGTGAAATAGCAGGATGTCCCAATGGTCAGTCATCAGTTATCTTTCCACTTGCATGGCTTAATACATCACTGCCACACAGATGATACCCAGCTTAATTCATCATTCTCTCCAGATGACCCTGTTTCAGGGTCAATCTCGGGTATTCTCCCCTGATATTTCCACATGGAAATGCTTCAACTAAACCTCTTTAAGTGTAATCCCCCCAACAGAATCCAGTTCTGCTCTCCAGCAAAATAAATGCTTGTTTAAAAGGCTGAAAGGTTTTTTGATGTAACCAATGCGAAACTGAAATACAGACAGTAAATACAGTGTATCAATACCATTTCAACACATTTCTTCAAAATAAATGTACAACTGGAAAGTGTCAAATGTTTTCAATTATTGGGTTGCATACATGAATCAGTGGCTGTTATTTCACACTGATATACTGATACAGTTAACAAAATACAAAGACATCATTTAACAACTCAAAATGCTCTATACTAAATCTGTTTGTTAATTAAACCTTGTGTGATTGCCTTTAAACAGTCTAACAATTAAGGACATAAGCAGACAGAAGCACAGTCTGTGTCTCTGTTGCACATGTATCACTTGATCTTATACTATAAAGTGCCAATAATTATTTCTCAATACATAAGAAGCAGGTGTGGTTCCTCAATATGCATTGTTTTCAAAGCTGAGGTTCTGTTTATTTTTACTATTATTCATCCCCGTGGGGAAATTCTGCCACCACATTTGACCCATCTGCGCTGCTAGACTGCGGTGAGGCACCCGGGGAGCAGGTGGGGGTTTCGGGTGCCTTGCTCAGGGGCACCTCATCCATGGATGTGGACGTGGGGGAAGCAGTTGTTCAGCACTCCACCCACCCACATCATTGGTACTGGCCGGGGATTGAGCCGGCGACCCTCCAGTTGCCAGCCCCGTTTTCTCTAGCCGGTACGCCACGGAATCCCCCAACTCCCAGAATGCATCTTGTCGAGTAGGGCTGATATCTTCTTGCTCTACCCGTTTTTAATCGAAAACTTATGTAGATTTGTTGCATAACTTTTACAGAATGTATTTGGCATCAACGAGCAGAAGTAAAGGCAGAGTAGAAAGCTTAACAAAAGAATACAATTCGAACATTTGAAAATTGCAACTTTGTTGTTATGTAATGGACTGTAGGGGTGTGCAAAGGTATTTGTATCTGTATTTGTATTTGTACTTATTTTTGAGTAAAATTCTAAATAGGCATAAAAATACAGTTTTTTGGGTTACACTTCTAATTTACTTTATAGAGTAAGTATTCTTTATTTATATCCTTTATAACAATTATGGATATGCAATATTGGTTGATATTTTTCCATAAATCCAGCAACGAACATGTAACAAGGAGCATCACTGAAAATAAATGAACATAACAGCCATTACCTTATCCATGGTAAAACCAACAATCAAATACCATTGTGAACATTATGAATTCCGCCACCCTGCATTCGGGGAGTTTCAGCTAAGTTAATGAGTGACGGGAAGCTATGCTGAGGTTAACTAGCCTTATAGCCTACATCCTACATC